>CAIGRB010004897.1:45142-60015 GCA_903798255.1 Fraxinus quadrangulata | reverse complement strand
TTAAAATTATGGTATAATGTAATTTTCACTATATATAATTACGGAAAAGAATGAAATAAAACAGTTGGGGAGGGCCCACTTCACCAACGGTTGTTTTCCTGGGGTGGGGTGGGGTGGTCGGGGTGGGTGGATAGGGAATATTGAAAAGTGGAGCCTGTGGAAAAGGTTGCAAGAATGAAAGTAGCTTTGGTGAAGAGAAGGACAAATGGGCTTTACGTTTACGTATCTTTCATTTGCTGTAATTAGATAAATGAACTTACAACTTTAATCAATCTATTACTAAAACTAACATCTTAATTATCCATTAATCTCGTTTCTAGGTAAATATGTTATCCAACTATGTCGTAATTGTGAAGTCTTACAATTGAAAAATGTATAGAGCTCTAAGTACACGCTTACGAAAAACTATTATCAATTTTTGGTACAGCCTTGCTAGGGAGATTAGCTTTTCCTCTACTTATTTTGCAGTAAAGAAAAGCAAAGATTGTCTAGCTCGTTCGAGGGAACAAGAACCTCCAATTTCTTATGTGAATCAAAAGTATAGCAGAAAGATCCTCAGAATAAATAGCAAAGAACTTCAACAAATTCCCACAGAAATAGGAATGTAGACCCAACGTTCACAAGATGGTTTTAACTATCCAACAACTACACTAGACTTATTCAAAGAACTAGACATTCAAATGGAAATGGAAAATTATCAACATCAGAAAATAAAAATCCTATCAGCCCCATTTTCTATTCTTTTATATATATATTAAAACGCTTTAAATTTGAAAATCTAAAATAAAGGTTGGGTTTGGGACCATGTTCCTATCCCCAAATCCCTAGTGGGACAGGGCAGTGCGTCAGAATTTGCCAACTTCAGATATATTGACCTATAAACATAAAACACGTTAGATTATTGTCAAATTTTAACATTTATGTTGAATCGTGAAATTAAATTTAGTAATTGGAAATAATGAAGTGATTAACATTGAAAGTAAATAAAAAATAAGTAATCTCATTGCTACAAATTAAAGTTGGGTGACCCAACTAAAATTTTACTTAAAGTTCAACAATCAAAATTTAACTTTAATCCTATAAATTGTTATGAAAAGAGAGAAAAAGAGAAGAGTTCTATAAGTCAATAGACTTATGTGTATTATAATGAGAATCAAGTCTTATATTGATAAGGAATGAATAGGGATACAATGATAATAATTTTTAGGGTTGCATGCATACAATTGTCATTCATTAAAAAATTTACTATTTACAACACTCCCCTTTGAATGACACATTACAAAATAACTGTCTCTTTAAAACCTTATTTGATAAAAATCTAATAGGATAAAAAATCAAACGAAGGAAAAGAGTATAATTATTTTAAAGTATTAAAGACAAATGATGTCTCATTAAAAACTTTGCTAGGAAAATCCAGAGGGATAAAATCCAAGCGAAGGAAAAAGAGTACAGCTTTGAACCAATTTCTTAAATGTAGATGTTGGCAATACTTTTGTAAATAAATTAGCAATATTGTCACTTGAGTGAATTTGTTGAACATCGATGTCGACATTCTTCTGAAACTCAAGTGTATGAAAAACTTTTGGAGAAATATGCTTCGTCATGCCACCTTTGACGTAACCTCTTTTGAGTTCTGCAATACAAGCAGCACTGTCTTCATACAAAATTGTTGGACTATCTTTTGTTGAAGTTAATCCGCCCGATGCTTGGATATGATGGGTCATGTTCCTCAATCATACATATTCTCGACCTCCTTCATGGATTACAATAATTTCAGAATGATTTGAGGATGTTGCTGTCAAGAATTGCTTCATAGATATTTATGATATAACTGGTCATCCGCGTGTAAACACGTATCCTGTTTGTAATTTAACTTTATGTGGGTTAGAGAGATAACTTGTATTTGTATATCCCACAAGAGCAGTCGACTTTTGAGAATAAAATAATTTCAAATCAATAGTACCCTTTTGATAATGAAAAATATGTTTAACATCATTCCAATATTTTTGTATTAGTGTAGATAAATCTTGTACGGAAATTTATAGAAAAAGCTATATCGGGTCGAGTACAGTTTGTAAGATAAGTTAATACTCAAATTGCACTGGTATTTCAAGACCAAGAATCATTTCTCCATCTTCAAGTGGACAAAAATGATCGTTTTTTCACATCAAGTGATCGAACAACCATAGATTGATGCCAATAGATGTGCATTATCCATATAAAAGCGTATTAAGACTTTTTCTGTGTATGTAAATTGATGAACAAATAATCTTTTTGGGAAATGTTTAATCTGCAACCTGAGACAGAATTTGATTTTCCCCAAATCTTTCATCTCAAATTCATTATTCAAATAATTTACAATTTTGTTGAGCTCTTTCGAAGTTCCAATTAAATTTAAATCATCAAGATAAACTGCCACAGTTGCAAATTCAATATTTATTTTCTTTATGAAAATATATGGGTAGACATCGTTATTTTTATATCATTCCTTTAACAAATATTAACTAAAGCAATTATACCACATGCATTTGGCTTGTTTCAATCCATATAATGATCTTTGCAATTGAATTGAGAACATGGTTCTCGGGCATGTATCATTTGTTCCTTGCACTTTAAGTCCTCCAGGGACTTTCATATATATCAAGTGAACTATATAAATAGGCAGTCATTACATCCATAAGGCGCATATCGAGCAATTGTGACACGGTTAAACTAATTAAGAATCTAAAAATGATTGTTTCCATATTCGAATAATATGTTTCCTCGTAATCAATTCCTAGTCTTTGTAAGAAATTTTGAGCTATGAGTCGAACTTTGTATCTTGTAATTTTATAATCGAGATTATATTTTCAAGTGTTCGAACTACAGTCCAAACACTTTCCGTTTCTCTAAGGATTAGTTTCGTATGTATGGTTGTTGACAGTCTTGAACAGACTGTGGTTCAGGATTCTCATTTTACATAATATCAAGAGCTACGTTAAAAGTAAAAATATTATCTATAACACCATTACTTTATTCCCATAATTTATAAGATAACATATAATTTATTTAAATCTCGTTATTTTAGATAACATATAATTTATTTAAATCTCGTTATTTTCGGACACTTGTGGTACTTCAGGAACTATATTTTCAATATTTGATTGATCAATCTTTTCTAGTATTACCTTTTTGAAGTTTTTGGCTGATTTTTGTCTTGTGCTTTTCTTTTTCGAGGTATAGTGTCTTTTAAACTAACTGGTCGACCACATTTCTGGCGTAATTGATATTCATTTGCTACAGCAAATTGTCCTATAAGGACAACAATTTTTGCTAGAGTATTTTCTGTTGGTATATATGATTTTTTCACTTTTCTTATGTCAACAAATAAATCTGATAATTGATTTGTAACTATTTGCAAATGAATGATTTTTTCAACTTCTTATTCGCATTAATTGTTGCAGGGATTAAAGTGAGATAAAGTTGTTTCATTTCAAGAAATTTTATCTTATTTATCAGGATGTAGTTTTTCCCTCCCAAAATTGAGAAAATCATTTCATCAAAACGACAATCTGCAAAACGTCCAGTAAATAAATCACCCCGTTAAAGGTTCAAGATACTTAAAATAGATGGTGAATCAAAACCTACATAAATTCCAAGTTTTTGTTAGGGACCCACTTTAGTACGTTTGGGTGGTGAAATTGGTGAAATAGGGACTTGAATAGTACAACAAAAAATTCGCAAGTGAGAAATAAGTTCATGACCAAATGCCAGTTGTAATTGTGAATATTGATAATATGCAGTTGGTCTGATACGAACCAATGACACAGTATGTAATATGGCATGACCCCAAATATAAATAGTCTAGCAATAAGTTTTAGACGTTTAATAAATGACTCCGCTAAATCATTTTGAGTATAGACATGTGCAACTGAATGTTCAATAATAATCTCAATTGACATATAATAACCATCGAATGTTTGTGATCTAAATTCACTAGCATTTTCAAGATGAATAGTCTTGATTGAGTAATCGGGGAATTACGCCGTAATTTTATGATTTGAGTAAGTAGTCTAACAAAAGCTACATTTTTGGTGTGTTTTAATTTTTATTTTTATTTTTTGTGGAAAGTATAAGAAGTTTTGATGTTACTTTGATCGACACAAGGAACTTCTATTGAAGAATGATAAGTTTTTGACAAATGTCGACCCTAGGTTTTGCCTTGATCAAATGCGGCTTTTTGAAGAGTGAAATTTTGAATCTTTAGACTTTAAATCTTTATATATTTTCACCATTCGATTTTCAACCTTTTATTAGCCTCCTGTTTGGTTTGAAAAAAATATCAAATTTTTAGTAAACTTTGATCGAAGTTGAGGAAATGTGTGGTTGAAAAGTTGAAACATGTGTGGTTGAAAATGTATTTTAAGAAATGGAGGCCAAACATGGACTTAGTTGTGCAGATTACCTATTTATAGACAATTTAAGGGATCTTTTGGTCATTTTTTTAGTTGTATCATCTCATAATTATGTTAGAAGTCATGATTAAGTCCAAGTTCCAATTTCTCGTTGAGATTTGTGCTTTCGTGATACTTTTCATGTAATTCCTTATGTGCACAAGTGGTTTTATTGCACTTGTCCATGTTNTAAACTAAAAAAAAAATTCTAAAAAAAAAAAAAAAGGGGCAACTAAAGTGAGTGTAGGCACCAAATAAATAAATTAATTAATTAAATAATGAAATGGTCAATTTTCAATAATTAGTCCAATTAAGTCCATTAACATTAAAGTCTACTAAAACCCACTTAAAAGTCCATGGAAGAAGCTCATCCTACTTTTTAAATTTAATAAATCCAATCCAATAAAGTTAAAGACAAATGGGTGGTACAACTTTCTCTATAAATTGGACCAATGCCCTTGAAAAAAGGATTATAAGTGAAGGCACGGGTAGAAAATCACAAAGTTCCGAACAAATTCCAAAGTCGAAGAAAGAGAAGAAACTCTCTCATTTCTAAGTTCGAAAAACACCAAGAAGAGCAAAGTCTCTTCAAGTCAAGCAAATTCAAGTTAGTCCAAGAAGGTCAAAGTCTTCTCCAAATAAAATCAAACTTGTGTCCAAATCCTAAAGTGCAAATCGAGCCTCGAAATCCAAGTGTCAAACAAGTCAAGTTCTCAACAAATCAAGCTTCCAACAAATTTTGAAGTCCAAGATTCAAGCCATTTAGTCCTTCGTCTTCAAAGATCATTAATCAAAGGATCTTGTAGTTTTGCAGAAAGAAAAAGATCAACATCTATTTGCATTTATCAAAAATACAATTACAATTTTTGTAATAATTTCTGTATTTTAATATATGAAAAATTTGCGTACCAAATTTCTTGGTAATCCAGGTAGGTCCTTCTTGTCCTCTCATCTTTTAATCAAGAATCTTCAAACTTCAAACTACTACGTCAACAATGGCAAGGGAAAAGGTGAAGAAAATGGTTACCCATCTTGAAAAGACACTCGTTGAACTCTTCTATACGACCAAAGCCCAAACAAAAACTAGAAAAATCCAACTAGTCTCACCACTGAGGAAGTTTTCCAACAAAGGCAAAATGAAAATTGCTTCAAAATACCAAGAGTTTGACAAAAAGCTCTCATTCTGGTTGTATCTCCAGTGACATCGGGCTTTGATGACCAAATCCAACAAATGGCTTTAGCTATTGAAAAGTTAACAAAGTCACTGAAAAGATAACAAAGTCACTAGATGACTGCTCATGTACAGACTGAAGTTGCAAAATTCGTTGGTGAAAAGCAATCCAGAAAATGCAGGGTCTTAAAAAACTAAAGGCACAGAAGTCTAGGATCACCAACAAAATCAAGATATACTTGATCGAAAGGTGGTGCAAAATGTGTTGCACAACAACACTCAACTTTCTATAGGCTCTTTTTCCGTCCATCAACTTCAACATATAATTGGAGACACTATCCGTGCCTAATATGGTAGCTTACCAAATCTTCATTAGATTATGCCAAACCCTATAGCTGAGGATGCCACTTGGTTACCAATCCCGATTAGCAATCCCCAAGGTTCCAGTGTTTTGATGGAAAAGGCAACCCAAAAATAACATGTTGTTCATTTCATTGAAACTTGTGACAACGCGGGCACTTACAATTATACCATGGTGAAGGAGTTCGTACGCTCAATTAAAGTAGTAGCATTTGAATGGTATACAGACTTATCGGCTGAGTCAGTTGATAGTTGGGATCAACTCGAATGAGAATTCCTCACAAGTTTCTACATCACCAGGCAAATTGTTAGCCTTCCAGAAGTTGCTCAGATGAAGCAGAGCAAGGAACAACCAGTTGTAGAATATATCGAACGCTGGAGAAATCTTGTACTTTGCAAAAAATGCATCAGTAAAGCATTTTTAATTGACATGTACACTCATGCATTAGGGATTACTCTATAATCTCCAAGCAAATATGCCCTACTTCTTTGAAGAGTTGGTAACAAGTACTAATGACTTAGATCTCCAAATAGCAAGGTATGGAAGTTACTTGTCAAATGATCAATGAAACAAGAAAGATTCTAAGAAATAAATAAAGAACGAAGCCAAGACGGGTAAGTCCAAATAAGCTATGACAATCTCTACTACAAGAATAGCCTTCCAAAGGTCGAGTTCAAATTCAAAGCCAAAACCAGAATTCAGACCTAACAAAGGACAAGTCTAAAGCAAAGGTCATATGACTCTAAAAAACTTGAAGAAAAGGACTACCTATTTTTAGATTCTGAAGTTTCTGGAATCCTAGATTAAATCCTTGAACAGAAGCTCTCAGCACCAAAAAGATCAGAGGAAGCAAGAGATGCCAAATACTATAAATTTCACTGGATTATTAGTCACCCAGTAGAAAAATGTTTCGTTTTGAAAGATCTTATTGTTCGCTTGGACAAAAAAAATAAGATCAAACTTGAAACTGGAAAAAATCCAACAGCTACCTACTCGATGGTTTCATTTGGATCATTTGATCCAATTCTCATTACGAAGGGATAGCACACATTCCCATTCATGAGCAATGCTGGTAAGTCCTTACCCGAGGTGGCCATGTTTGGACCTCAACATCCGGAATGAGCTATTTCAGTGGTGCTCGAGTGGATGGAAAAGTCACCATCACATACATCTATCTAGGGATGAAAAAACCACATTTGCCTAATCGTCCAACCTTTTACGAAATTATGACCAATGACTTGGATGTTTAGGATTCTAATTCAGAGTCTGAAGATGAGGTAGGTGATAGCTGGTCTACCTTCATAAGCAAAACGGAGAAATATCGAATGTCAAATAAAATAGGTAAAATATCACCTTCTACGCCTCTCGCAGGACCAAGACTGGGGCATTTAGTATGGAAGTTCAACCCAATGAAGAAGTAAAACTAGATGAAAATAAGGGGCATGGACTCTTGTGAAACGACGTTATCGAAAGGCTCCACAATTTCCAAGTTCCAACATCTATGACGAAAATTCAAGACCGAGAAAAAGGCCAAGAAATGACCAAAAGAAAAGGTCTAAAGTCAAGTCAAGGGCATCTACTAAATTAACAGAAATAAAAGTTACTTCAAATGCTCCTTCTAGACTAACAACCGTGGGAGATTATTTTCCTCAGGTGTTCTTTGACAAGAAATGTTTCGCCTACAATGTTATCAATGTAAAGGAGGAAAATGAGACAAAGAATATATCGAGAGAGAGTTCGAACAAGAAGAAGACTATCTTACGACTCAACAACATCCTTCTACTACCAATTTGACGAATCCCTCAGTCTTCTTTTCGACGATCAAATGGCTTTAATTACAGCATTGATCAATCCAGAAGAATACAAAGGCAAGGTCTTAGAACAGATTAGATCCACAACCCAATAAAACTGTATGACCACCATCACATTTAATGACTAAGATTTGTAACTGGGATTTTGTTTACATAATAGACCGCTGTATGTTAGTGGTTATATTTAAGAATCTAGGATAAATCGGATGATGATTGATTGTGGGTCTGCCGTAAAAATTATGCCAATCAAGACATTGAAGAAAATTGGAATTAATGTCGGTGATTTGCCAGGAGCAAGATTATGATTCAATGATTCAACTAGAGAGGCCAGCAAGACATTGGTATGATTCATCTAAAGTTGCAAATAGGATAATGGATTTCCTCAGCTCTCTTCCATGCCATTGATACTAAAACTCCTATAAGTTACTCATCGGATGTGTTTGGCTGCTTGAAGCTGGAGTGGTACCTTCAACTTGACAGCAATGCTTCAAATATAACCGAGATGGAAAAGTCAAGTGTGTAGTAACTGAGTTCTATCATGATATACGAAATTCTTACTAAGATGAATTATACTTTGATTATCAGTATACGATCTAATAATTTCATCAACAAAACCAATTTCCTTCAATAAACCCCTTAACCAGAGTCCATCTTTCACAGCTTCAGAAGCTGCTACATATTTTGCTTCAGTAGATGACATGTTCACAATCTTTTGCAATTGGGATTTCCAACTAATTCACCAATCTCAAAGAGTAAAGATAAAAGAAGATGTTGATCTTCTTTTAGCTAAGTCACTTGCAAAGTTAGAATTTGTGTAGTCCTTCAAATCTATATCTTCATTTTTATACATCAAACCTAATTCAAATGAACCTTTCATATATCTCAACATTCATTTTATAGCAATCCATTTTCTCTCCTAGATTTGTCATAAAACTGCTTAGAATTCTTACGCCATGAGCCAAATCATGCCTAGTACACACCATTAGATACATAACAGAGCCAACAATATTAGCATAAGGTATTTTATTCATTCTTTCAAATTCTTCATCTGTTCTAGATGATTGTTCACTTGACAATTTACAATAGCTTGCAAGTGGCACGGAAACATGTCTATAATTAGACGGAGAATTTTTGTTTTCAAATACTTTAGTCACATATGAAAATTGATTCAAATAAAGAGTATACTTCTTTCTATCTCTTTTAATTTTAATACCTAAAATTTTCTTAGATTGACCTGGATCTTTCATTTCAAGCTCCAATTTTAACTTTAGTTTAATTCTATCTATTTCTTTTCTATCATGGTAGGCAAGTAGCATATCATCAGTATACATCAACAAATAAACAGATTTAAAACCACTTGTACCCTTATATAAGAATCAGGAATCAAAACTGCTTTTGACGACCCATAGTTTGAATAAATGAGTTAAATTTATTATACCATTATCTAGGTACTTATTTCAAACCTTAAAGTGACTTTCAATTAAGCACACTTTTTCAAATTTAGATTTCATTTCAAATCCCTTAGTTTAACTCATAGATATAATTTCATCTAGTTTACCATTTAAGAAAAGCAATTTTAACATCAAACTATAATTTCCAGTCAAAATGAGCAGTCAATGCAAACAAAATTCTGATAGGAGTATATTTAGTAATAGGTGAAAATATTTCATTATAATCTATGCCTTCCATTTGTGTTAAGAAAGTGCACATATCAGTTCCTTAATTTTTTAAACCAATTTACAATCAAATACTTTTGACTTTTAGCCCTATCAACAAAAATTCAAATTTTATTCTTTATTGGAGAGTCAATTTCCTCTTTCATTGCTTCTTTTCAAAAACTAGATTCTTTACAATTAACAGCTTCTTCATAAGTAGTAGGTTCAAAAACAAAAGAGTCCAGAACAGAGAAGAGGATCACAAAATCATCACTGCTTATTCTAGTAGAAGGAAACCTATTTCTTCTACTCCTATCTCAAGTTAACTGGTAATAAGCTAAAGTAAGATTTTTGGGATTTACTTTCAATATATTTATCAGATTGAGCCTGGTCTATATTAGATTAAGGTGGAGACATCTCAATTTGAAATAGATCGAGGATTGAACTTCATGAGAAGGCACCTCAATTTGATTATCAGGTTCAATAGTGTCCAAGTTTTTATTTTTTAAAACTGTTTCCTTAACTAATGGATTTTTTAAGAATCAGAGTTGAACGAAACAACACAAGGCATATTGTTTTCATTAAAATGACATTCCTACTTATAATGACCTTAACATCACTATGTTCTTTAACCGAAAGTCTGTATTCCTTAGTTTCTTCCAAAATAGCCCGGAAAAACACATTCTAAGAACATTGGTTCAAATTTTGATGGGAATAAGCTACACAACCAAAAATTTTGAGTCTAGAATAATCTGCAGGCTTTCCAGAATACATCTATTCAAGGATTTGGAAATTAATGGCACTAGAAGGAATCTATTTACAAGATATATTGCAATTTTTAAAGCCTCTCCCAAGACAATCTGGAAAGACCAGAGCTTAAGAACAGAGATCTAACATTTTCAAGTAAGGTTCTATTCATTCTCTCAACTACAACATTCCGCTGAGGTGTATAAGTAACTATCACATGTCTCTAAATTCTAGATTCTTTACAAAACAAATCAAATTCAAAATTACAAAATTCAAGTTCATTATCTGTTCTTAGTGCTTTATTTTTCTTATTTTTTTTATTTTCTATCAACAATTTCCATTTCTTAAAGTTTTGAAAAGTATCAAATTTAGCTTTTAGCAAAAAGGTCCATATATTTTTCTTGAAAAATCATCTATTATAAGCAGAAAAAACTTGAACTGACTAAAAGTGTTAACATCTGCTAGTCCCCAAAGATCAACATGTAAATATTCAAGAATACTTATGGACTTGTGATTGCAAATTTTAAAAGGCATTCTGTTATCTCCCACATAACACACTATTCATAAAATTTAAGCTGTTCAATTTTATCATTTCCAAAACAAAATGTTTTCTTTAGTATTTGCATCATTTATTACTTATATTAAACACTTATCAAAATGTAAATTTACTGGAGCCGAGCTATTACCAACTAACGGTTTAGCCTGCAGACTGTAAATTCCATTCATTTTGGAAGAAGGAGCCACTTCTTTATTATTCGGAAAATTTTTTGTGAAACTTTCATGGATTCTTATATTTATATTCATTATCTAACTCTCCTAGAGAGATTGAACTTCTTTGCAGGTCACGAACATACCTAGTTTCAGCTAACTCCAGAATATGATTGTTTTCAAGCTTTTCCAATTCCCTTTATCTGCTCATATCGTTTCCCGTTTGAACTTGTCCACCGTTTATGTCAATAAATTCAGTGAACTATTCTTTTTATGGGACACGTTTGGAAGGTGCAGCTAGAATCAAGAAACCGCTCATTTAAATTCTTTCAGCTGCAGTCACAAGGATAACACCTTGTATTTCAGTCATTTTTACAAGCTATATAGCTACCGATCTGTCACAATTTTTATGTCAGCAACTTTCTTGATACAATTCTTTATGAAATGATGAATCTTTTCACAATAATAACATTTCTTAACTTTACCTTTAGACAAGTCCCTTTGTTCTTATTCTAATCTTTGTTCTTTTTATTTTGCCATTTTCCTTTCTTCTAAGAGTTGTAATTACTAAAATTATGACTCTTACTGTTATTCATCTTTTCTTTCACATTCAGCCCTTCACCACTTTTAGTGTTTTTGTATTTTTGAAATCTGCTTTCAATTTAAGTTCCATTTTCCTTAAGGTTGAAGTTATGATATCTACATAGAGTTCTTCTCTCCCATACTCTTCATTTCTAATTTCTGTGTACTTGTCTCCTAAGGAGTTCAATAGAGCTACTACTCGCTAATAATCAGATAACTTCTCTTCACAATTAGCCAATTCTTGATTCAACTTAGTAAACTTATCAATGTTCTCTTCTGAGCTAGAGGTTCCTAAAATTATAGAATTGTCTTAACAAACATCACTTATTAGGTATAGTCTTAGTTAGGTAAAGAGTTTCGAATTTCTTCCACAAGGCTTCTACTGAAGTTGTCTCCCCTCTCTTCCTAATCACACAATCAGATAAGTGAAGAAAATTGAGCTCCAGGCAATCTCATCTAACTCCCTTCTTATATAAACACTTACTTTTGCTACCCAAGTACCATATAAAGTAGCAGTACATCTGCCCCCCGGGGCACATCCCAACTGGCAAAGAATGGAATTTTTCAATACTGACAGATCAGAGATCGCGGATTCGATTCATGGGGCTCTTGGAAGGCAGGAATTTTCCTAGAAAGTAAGGTGTAACATGGATTTGACTTGCCCGGCACTTTGGTAGTTCAGTTGGGGGGGCTCTTGGACCCTAGCCAGTTTGGGGCACATCCCACGGTTTATTTGGTCTGTGTGATGAGGAGCCGAATCGCATACCCTAGAATTAGTAGCCGAAGGCAGACACCTGAGTATAAAAAAAATAAAAATAAAAAGTAGCAGTACATCTTTGTTTTAATAACATAACCCTAATTTTCTAGCGCCACAGACTAAAGTCACCAGTAACATTTCACAATTCTACCTCAAACTTTTGTGAAGAACTCTTGTTTACAAATAAAGTTACACAGGCACGTACCACACAGAGTATTTAAAAATTATGCAAGATGAAGTAGTCACAGTTTTAGCAGAACTATGAGTATGGAATTTCAATAGAGTTAAAATAATCTCTAATTAACATAAAAATGCATCACAAAGGCAACGTATTGTATAATATAAACAGATGATCAATAAATGCATATATAAGCCAAATGTCAATTGGATGGGTGTAAAGACCGAAGACCCTTTAACCCAATGTTCCATCAAATTCTCAGATCCTCTTCAGAGATCTTGGACAAAGGAAAATAAAGGTAGACCAATTACCTTAATAACCACACACAAATGACACGGTGTACAATAATAAAAGTAAAGAGACTGGCGTTAGAGAATATCAACTTGAAACATTAGGTTTCAATACAAGGTTTGAGAGTAAAAGAATACCAGAATTGGACTAGATCCTCCAGAATTAATACACGAGCTCAACGAGCCACTATGACTCATATAAATAAAAAATGAGTAAAAAAAAAAATCACCAAAAATCGGAGCGAGTCAACTCAACTCATAACCAGGAACTTCTTATGAGAGCAGACTTAAATTGACCTTAAATATACTGTCATAATCTCCAGGGTCGGAAGTCAAAACCCAGTTTACTTGATTCCTTGGTCATTTTCAAGTGAGAGCAGACTTAAATTGAGATCAATACTAATAGGAATAATGCTATTTGTACAATGATTTTGACAATCATTTTTTTATCAAGATCTGCTTGATTGACTTAAAAATAATTTTTTAAAATGGATGGTGTAGATTTTGCCAACTCATGATTGTCAACAAAAGTAAACCAAAAGTTTACATATAGCATGGTTCAACTAAGTGATGGGTGAGTTCGGGTTTGTGTGACGCATTACCTGCTCAAGCCGACAAGCTTCTTTCGCCCTTGACAGCTCGACATCAATCTTTGCAGTCGAGGATAGAGTTCAACCATGTTACTTGTTGCAATACACGCATAGTTGTGGAAGCTCATTATCCGGGCTAGACAATTTTCCTATGTATATGTTTGGGGTCCTTATTTTTTCCCACTTCAACGATAAACGAAGGAGAATGTATCAAGAAATGTGCGAGAATGTAAAGCCATTTTTTAATTTGTGAAATAGACTTATTTGCCTTCCTGTGTGAATTTGAATGGTTAAAATGAATATCTTGAACCCTGTTTATTACTAATTTCAGATTCAGAATTCAAACACTTTGATCCGTACTAATTTTCCTTTCATGAGCATTATTGAGGTTCATAAATCTTAATACACCATAATAGCAACATCCTGGTCCAAAGCTCAAGGTCATTGGAAGCTTTGCCTTCCTTGCCAATGGACACCTAAACGTGCCACTACACTATTCAATCAAAAGAAGAGGACCCCCACCCACCATCCATCGGATATCTACAAAGATTGCCGCTAACAGGACTGTTTGCATACAAAATATAAGAGGGAAAAGAAACAGTGACACTAATGGAACTGTTCACATACACGAGAAGAGGGAAAAGAAACGGAGTGAGGTTTTCCTGGGTAGTACAATGCAGCAGCTAACCACAGCCCTGTTGAACAAATCAGACGAGACAGAAACAAATTGCTAAGACCGTCGTAAAGGCTACTTCAAAGATCTGCCTCAAAACCAGACAACATTTGCTCTCCAAATGGTACAAACATAAGAGGATAAGAAATAAATTATTATTTTTTTTTTAAAGAAGTTACAAGATACAGTCAAAAGTAAGTTGATGGAAAAGGAAATATACTGTCTACAACTCCATTCCTTGTTTTACAGTAGGTGCTCTCATATGGTTTGTAGCTGAGAGAAGGAAATCCGAATGGTTGCACCGCCAAGGGATGTGGCATGCTTGCACACAAGGGCTTCTGTAGCCTGTTCCTCGTTTTCAAAAAGGATAAGAGCTTGCTTCTTTCCATTCATCTCAAATAGTTTAGTACTAACAATTGTGCCATGCTCGTCCAAATGAGTTACTATTTCCTCTTCAGTCACATCCTGAGGAAGGGTGGAGATGTGGATCATTTTTGTTGGTGAACAACAGTATCGGTAATTTTTAGCAGCATTTCGATTGAATCGGTTGAGATTTGAGTTTGAATACTCGTGAGTGTCAGCTCCAGTTGTAATGTTTGGATGCTTTGAAAAATTGACCTCCAAGTGCTTCCCAAACAGCATGGCCCCCTAAGTTGGAAACTCGTGCAAATTTCAGTGACAGTCATCAAGAGAACAGTATCAACAGTCAAATATTCTAATATATTACGCAGCAAGTTTAACATATCAGGAACAAAAATGGAAATTCATGCACATTCCAGGGCAATAATCATCGAGAGAGCAATATAAATAGTCAGATTTCTTGTAACTAAAGCAATCGACAGGTCAGGTTGAAGGAGATACAAGAAAGAGACAAAGCATTTAGATATTATTTTAAAATTCATCTCCGGACTTTTTTC
>CAIGRB010004897.1:23400-44375 GCA_903798255.1 Fraxinus quadrangulata | reverse complement strand
TTTTTTTTTTTTTTTGCTAAGTAAGAAAAAATAACTAAAAAAACTGATGCTACTGCCGACACATTCTTGAATTTAGTGATGTTCAAGGTGGCGATATGTGAAACTTCGACCCGCACATTCGTCGCCGACCCACACCTATAACCCAACCTCATTCGTCATGGTCGCCTTGTTCCCCGCTAGTTCGGCATCAAACTTAGCCCCTCTCTTTGCCTGCAGCATTTGCTATAGATGTCACCCAATAATTGCACCAACATCCGACTCCAAATCTCAAGCAAGTCCGCCCCTCCAAGCTACAAACCCTAATGAGCTTAGGTCTGGGGGTGGCATATTTGGGCCGAATGGGCTAATTGTGGGCAGAGTTTGAAGGTTGGGCCAATTGTATATGGGTAAGGGTTGAAGGGCCATCGAGTTATAAATGATTGTTGGGCTTAACCTTTGCTGGGGCTATTATGGGATTTGAGGGGTTTTGGGTTGTGGGACTGTTGGTGGTAGGTTTTAGATAGTGTTGGGAATAGGTATATATCAGCACAAAAATACAAAAGATCGACATCCTTGGAGTATGAAGTTCCAATCTATCTCGTCAAAATCGAGTTCTATCAACCGGAGAGAGATGATGGAGACACAATAAAGATAAAGATAAAATAATTAGATATTATTTTAAAAGTAGAGTTTGATTCAAAATACTTTTTTTTAGATTAGATAGATAAATTTAGATTCGATATTTTGATAAAGTTCTAGATTAGTAAAAGTTCTTTTGACTTTAATTAGTTGTTCTATAAAATTAGTGCTTATTCAGTGTAATATTTAACCCTTGATTATACGAATAAATTGATTGATTTTTCACTTCTTTGGCCCCCCTTTCTTTTTGTTCCTTGTCTTATACGCTCCTGTGTCACGGGGCCTCAAATGTAGTGGATTCCCAACTCTTTCCATTCCTATCCCCACGCTTTCATGAGCGGATAAAAAGGCTCAGCTCAGTCAACGGAAAAACCAAAGGCACATATGTAGCAATCTAACCAGAAAACATAAAAATTTAGAAAGAATTATGCAGACCTTCAAAAAGTGCACAGCCAATTCAGCTTGAAAGCCATCACCCATCTGAACTAATGCATGATCTGGTTTATTTCGGAGAAGTTTGATTCTAACAATATTTCCATATATTGAGAACAGATTAAAAAGCTTGTCTTCATCTATTCTCTGCAAAAAAGAAGGTATTACCAGGATGATGGCTGGACTATATAACACAATAGAAACTTAAGAGAATAGTAACGTTAGATGGAAACTTACATCAGAATTCAGATTAGATACAAGAACTGTGCACCTGTCATTTGTACCAGTTATCCCAGGTGGCAAACCATTTCCAAAGGCAGCAGCAATAGCAGCAGCATTGCCCATCTACATTTTAAGACAGCACAATAAACAAAGATCCAGCACAACTACTACTAGCATCCTCACCAAATGGTTCCATATATACATGTTGACACGTGCAATTTACATAGAAATTTCCCATTTTTCTTTCTTTTCTGACCCAACAGTTGGAAATGAGCTTTGCTTTTATAGATAAGTGGAACCATTTTTCTCACTACCATTAATAGGAAAACCAGCCTGACCAGCATCAGACATTTAAAAGTGTCACTGTGTTAATGTCTACTAATTAGTCTTCAGTCTACCACGACATTTCATATATACAGTAATTCATGGGTAAAATTAGCTAGAGAATTGTTATAGGTTAGAGAGCAATATGATGGCAAGAGAAGAAAAGGATGGAAAAAGTTAAAAGTAGAACAGGGATACACAATTCCACAAGCCTCAGATTAGGCAACTATTTGAGAACAGATACAGTTGTGAAGGGTGATAAAGACCACTTGAAATATGTTTGATGAATATATCCCTTATGTCGTAACATGATCAACCCAGTACTCACCTGTGGAAATCCAGCTGAAAAGGGAAGGGTGAAAAGAAGGAAAGAAGATATCAGAAAATGTGAAGGAGAAAGAAAATAACAAACTATTGCTAACAAGAAGTATCAATAAAATCAATTATGCACCTGCATGGGCATACATGTCTCCGTCTCCATATCCAGTCTGGCACATAAAATGGGGAAAATAGAGAATTTCTATATCAGAAAGCAGAATGAATGTAAAAAAGTTGTACGGCTTGAAAAGCACAACCAGAGGAGTATGGATTTACTTGAGAAGATCTTCCCTTCTGTTCTGAAGGCAAAGAGGGGTTCGTGAAATCCCTATTCAAAGAACAGAATAAGCAGTCTTCTTGCTAAATAGCAACAGATTTACCCACAAAAACAAATGACACAACAGGTTACTGACCAACCTACCTAGAGCGTTCATTATTGTAGTTCACTTGCAATTCATCTAGGCTGGATCATGAAAGCAACTTAGTAAGTTTCTAATACAGCGTAACGTCGTGGAAACAAATACATCAACCCAAGCATGCACCAAAAACACAGAGATCCAAAACACCGTCCAGCTGATGGAAATGGACTTACTTTGAGAATTGAATGTCCAGCTGACAGCAACCATCGTATATATTCCGTCCCTATAAAGAAGTTACTAGTGACAAACATCTTTTTTTGGGTCAAGTGTAAGCCAATACAATCCATGTCAGTAGAATATAACAGACAGAATACCTGAAGAGAGTTCCTTGCAGAAATAGCACTCTGATGTAATTGATACTGAATTAAAGCTTGAAAGCCTACAAAATTGGCAGAATTAGAAAAATCTCATAAACTAACATATATAATTAAACGAAAATAGGGACTATGAATGTGCCATGTAGGGGTAAAAGGTTAAATTAGTATCTAACACTCCAAGCACAAGAAATAGGAAATGTTTATATATCAAATCCCAACTTTAGATCAATTCTTCATGAAAGTGAAAAATACAAATAAGCAATAGAAGTGTTTCCTTGCACACCAAACTAAAATTAGACAATTGCATGCATCCAAATCAAATGAAATTAAGAAAGTGAGAAAAGAGAAAATTTTGAGATGCTGACCAGCCGACTTCTGAAACGTGACAATCTTCTCCACAAACCCATGAGGAGAAAAAACTTGATGCAGCACTTCCACAGTTATAGGATATAGCATGTGATGTATTGTAACTAAAAGAATTCGATTAGGCTGTGTATCCAGAGAGAACCCAACAGCAGACCAGCATAGAGACAGAACAGAGAGAAGAGCCCAACAGCAGACCAGCATAGAAACAAGAGAGAGAAGAGAAGGGAATGAATAGAGCAGAATATAGACAGAGAAAAGGAGAAAGAAACAGGGATAATAGTACTAGAAAAATAATAACTCAACATAATCATACAGAGAACAAGCAGTCAAGAATTTTAGACACACATAAAAGTTAGTCCTTTTATACTGATGACCTATGGTAAATGATAATCTATCACTACCTTGAGCCCAATCCATCAAAATGTGCATATAATAAGCCCCCATTCAGATTCCAAAAAAAAGGACACAGAGGGGAAAAACAGCAGTAGGTGATCTCAGAGACCCAACAAGTAGCAGGACTAGAAGGGCTCCAAAATATCCTATTCAAGCCATCAAGAAAGATTGCCAGTCCACAGCAAAATTACCCCATAGATTTTTACATCAAGAATGAGAGATCTCGAATGAAGAACAAACAATATTTGTTTTCATGAACTAAACACTATTTCCAGTTATCCAGAACCCGTACCCTGAAATTCTTAATTTTAGTCCTCTGCAAGAACATCTCCTCCAATCCCCAAGAAAAATAAGAAAAAGAGAAGAAATACGGAATCAAAGAAAAACCTTTAGCAAAAATATATTTTGTTAAAAATTATAAATCCTATATGCACTGCTGAAACTTTTAACAAAAACCTGATGAAGCAAATAAAAAGGAAAAAAAAAATACCGATGACCTAGTAAATGATTATCTATCACTACCTTGAGTCCAATCTCCATCAAAATGTGCATATAATAAGCCCCATTCAGATTCCAAAAAAATAGGACATAGAGGGAAAAACAGCAGTAGATGATCCCAGACACCCTAACAAGTAACAGGACTAGAAGGGCTCCAAAATATCCTATTCAAGCCATCAAGAAAGATTGCCAGTCCACAGCAAACTTATCCGATAGATTTTTACATGACAATGAGAGATCTCGAGTGAAGAACAAACAATATGTGTTCATGGACTAGACACTATTTCCATTTATCCAGAACCAGTACCCAGAAATTCTTAATTTAGTCCTTTGCAAGACCAACATCTCCTCCAATCCCCCCGGAAAAATAAGAAAAATAGAAGAAATAAGGAATCAAAGAAAAACCTATACAAAAATATTTTTTGTTAAAAATTATAAATCCTATGTGCAATGCTGAAATTTAAAAAAAAAACCTGATGAAGCAAATAAAAAGAAAAAAAAAAGGCGGAAATCAGAATTTATTATGTACAAGATAGAATTCACTTAAGGTCATTAGTGTGCATATGATAGTTGAGTATAGTCATTGCCATGGTGAGAAACGGTTCTCGCTGCCGGTTGTTGTGGCCAATAAAATACTTACCTCAAACATTACGACAAAAATTTCTTGCTTCCAAATAGTATGTATTCCAAGAATTCCAGTTAATACAAAGGTATGCCATTGGGTTTGATCAATTAGCCATGCAGAATGCTCAGTAGAATTCCAAGGTTTTAGTTTTAGACTACCAAAAACGTATCGCTATGGAAATTTCACCATGAAAATCTCAATAAAATCATGCCAGTTAATTATTATCATATCAAGGAATGTTCTGAAGTCTGCCCAATTGCTTTATTTAACCAACAATATCCAATATCTAATATCCCAACCAACCAACCCCAATGTCCTAACGCATACATAACACCGGGATCTCTATGTTTGCTTAATCCTGTGCAAAAGTTTTATTCTTTAGAAATCAAATTAGATGCACAACTAGATCTCCATTACCTTTATATTAAGAGTAACATGCCCATAATTTGTGACTCAATTATGCCAACCCATCACATAAACCACAATAACGAGCATTTTCTTGCATAAATGCAATTCCAACTATAACTTTTAATGCATTGTTATTTTATACAAGCCATGCATCCATTAGAAACAATGTTCAAAAGAGAGCCATTCTTACCCTCCACGACATTATGGGTTTGTTTGAATTTGAGAGAGAGAGAGTGGCCAAGAATATTCAGAATGGACCATTTCAATTCTTTCAGTTTGGCCGGGGCTGGCCTGTATCATGACCATGATTAAAATTTTGTTCAGTTTCTGCCTCCCATTTTACTCCTGGAACCAAGACCAACAACTGTAATACCTAAAAGTCCATCACACTCCAATTAAACACACAGCGATACACAGGCTTCCCTGGCTACTGCTGCTGGCAAGAGAGGAAGCTGACCAGGCCCCTCCACGGCTCCACCTCCCAACCCAACACCAACACAAACATGGGTGTACAAAACCAGAATTTAACGCACAGAGCCATAAGCCTGTACTACCGCAGCCACCATCCCTTCTCCAAAGAAACACACAAATCAACATTCAAACACTTACATTCTCCATAGGAAAATATTGGCAATATATTTGCATCATATGGGTCAAATATTTCAATCACGTGGTGATTTCAGGGAAAAATCTTCTTGAAGTTTAAATACTATTTATTCTAATTGTCAAACTTGTGCTTAAGTTTTTGAATGAGAAAATGATTGTTTTCCGGTTAAGTGTGTCAAAGGTTTATGGGGAAAGGGGCATGCACTCAGCACTCAGATAGGTCGGGAAAGATGAAGAGCAAACAAGGAGTTGGAAGGTTTAAGAGAAGATGATCAAGGGGCAGGATGGGGTCGTAAGAGAGGCTAGGCAGAAAACCGAGTCAGATGAGGAAGGGAAAAAGAAGAACTTGGGTACTTGTTCCTTTTTCGCCTTTCGATTTTTTCTATTTTTCTTTCTATCTTATCAATTTTTTATTGTTCTAAAAAGCTTCAGATGAAGTGCTATTTCTAATTTATTTCGACTTCTAATACCATGTCGGTGTTATATCTTTGTTCCCGGTTCTCTTCTAGCTGGAACCTCCAAAACTGAATCCTCAAAATGTCATTTTGTTCTTGACATTTTTATACCTTTTATTCATCTTGGGTCAACTTATTTTTTTATTTAAATATGTCTAGCAGGTTGCCTTATTATATATTTGCTTTAAGAAATGTGGAAAAAAAAAAAAGATTCTGCAATTTCAATCCATCGGTATAATTGTTAAAGGTATATGATTTTGGTTCAGATTCCTTGTTGAACTGAAAAGAATACGGTGTTTCCTAATCTCGATTCGAGCTTACCCCATTCCAATTCCGAAGGGGAGCCAATTGTCGCCTAGGTGTGATTTCAGAGCTTGATAAATGGCCAACAACTGTTACCCAAGAGCTGCTGGGGACAGCCTAATGCTCTCAAACCCTAAATCAGACCCCCTCTAGTAGTGTAAACAGCATTAGATACCAAAAAGATGACTAAACCAGTCAGCATTTTATTTTATCTTTCATCATAAGTCATCATTTTATTTTGCAAGCATAAAATCTTAGAAGATATACCAGCTCATCTTCTATCCTGTAAGTGTACAAAAGGTCACAGACGGGTGTCCCACGAGAATCTAGACATCCAATATACAAGCAGTTTTGAAGAAGTAAATGAGGATCTATGTAACATCTCCATTTTTTAATAGAAGCAGCCATACAATGTCACCAGATAATCATTTCAATCTGTTTTTACTTTTGTCCACGAATCTCCAGGTAAGGGGTCCTACTCATTCACCAACACCGAGAAGTATGATGCGAAACTTAACTAATAGAAAGACAACATGCAGCTGGAGACTTTAATGCACTTGATCACAACATCAGAAGCAATAAGTCCAAGGAAACTTGTCCCAGATAACGCAACACTAACCTCGTCTCCTCGTCCTTGAGTATTCTGATCCATGGTAGTTAGTTCTTGATGTGATGAAAACTGAATGTAAATGTTTCTTCCCCTATAAGCAATCAATATGGAAGTCATTAAAATAAACTACGTAAGTCAGGAAGCAGAAGAATACGAAAAAAGCCTCATCGTGGAGTTTCCCATGCAATTATGAAAATTAGTATTTATCTGTTGTGATACCTAATGCTGGGTTGAACATTTGTGTAGAACTGCAATGCATTAACAGCAGAAGGAACATCTTGCATTTGGAGGAGGGCCTGACATGTAGGAAAGAATGGAAATATCAAAAATAAATAACTTTTAAAAACCATAAGTAAAGGTTCACAGCCCATATGTTTATAAAAAACCTGATTCTTGGCTCGAAGCATTACAAGCTTCGTGATGACTCCAAATGGCTGGAATAGCTGAAGCAAGTCGTTCTGAGGAAAAAAAAATATAGAATGGTATTTGCGACTAAAAGTAGGAGACACTTTATTTAAAAAATGTAATGGAGAGCAATACATGTTATCAAAGGCTTAGAATTACGATACCTACATCAATGCGTACATCAAGGTTCTCAAACTCAGTGATCGCTTTAATAGAGATATAATAACAAGATGTTGCTAAAAAATGGCTGAACCGACATAAATATTCCAGACTTTTAGGATGATGCTTCTTCAAACAATTGAATCATACCAACTAAATTTTTTCTTGTCGTCATAGCACAACAAAGATAGAAGTATTGATTGGGTAACAGGCAGCATTCAATTAGTGCAAATCCGTTATTTCATTTGAATAACATATTACTTACAATATATGGAAAAACAATAATAAATTCAAGGGTATGACGAGTATAAAAACATCACATGGTAGAAGTTAAACAGGTTTGAGATAGGAATAAGGATTATAAATTTGACACATGATAGAAGAATAGTTTATTAATATCACTTGCATGTATTTCTAAACATAAAATTATATAAGATAACAAAGCAACGAGTTTAGGAAGACATTGATTATTAATTTAGATAATACCCATTCCAGATAAAATCTTTATTAGAGGAGTTTTGAATGGTCATGCATGGGAACGAACTCGGACTATGATAAAGCACATGAAGAATTTTGGATTTGGAAATTGAACTGAAGAGGCAACTCTCATTTTGAACTTTGGAATGACTCGTGATTTTGGTATTGAAAATATGCTTCAATAAAAGAGAAGTTGTACTGGTGCTGAAGACATTCTTGTTAGAAATGGTGGGATGGAAAGAATGGTGGATGCAAGACTTGGGATGGACACTAACTTTAAGAAGTGCTTACATGAAGTGGCAATAGATTCTAGTGTAAACTTATTCCTAGCGCCTGACCCCATAATGTAGGTTTATGGTTCTTGATGAGGTCATTAAAAATGAAAAGAGAAACAAAAAAAGTCTGTATCCACATAACAAGCTGGTAACCTATATGGTGAAATGAATAAAAAAATAAATAAAAAGAGTAACTTGATGTGGAATAGGGGTATTAGTTGCATTAAGAACATATTAACTATGCTATTAAGAGAATCTAAGGATAGAAGCCACCAAATAAGGAAACACAGTGGTGGAATGAGAACATTGAAAACATATAAGAAATTGTATAATTAAGAAAGTTCTTTACAAGATGTCTCTGACCAAATAAAAAAAAAACAAAAACAAAAAATTGAAGATCAAGTCAAGTGCACTAAGAATACAAATTAAACATTTTTTGCTTCATAGCAGTGAGGCCACTGACGACACAAAGATTGTAGAATTATTCAACAAAGTCTTTAATTAAAGGCACACATCATTAATCTCTAAAACTCAATGTACAAAATTGAAGTTAACCTGGCCAAATGGATTTGGATTTTGAGAGAGAGAAATCTATAAAACAATTAGAGATGCACAAAATAGTTTTTGTACTCCTTATAGTAGGAGCTACTGAATGAACATATTATACAACATTAACGAACTAAGCCAGAGATGATATGTATAATGAATCATAAAGACTCAAATCCATTTACAGTAACTTACTTTCAGTATCTATGGAGAATATAAGAATATACAAAAAGATGAAAAATTTTCCAGACACATATTAACTAAGTACTACAAAATATGAAAGCAATTTCTAGATGAATCATACACGCAAAGAGAGATACGGGTATTTTACCTCTGAAATTTCATGTCCGACATTACGAACGTGAATGACTTTTGAAGGCTCTGCCATTATCAACAACCTGAAAATGGAAAATGCTCAATAAACATGACAGTGTGGTGTCTTCATACAACAACATCACAAGAAGTAACAATCATCAAGAAAAATAGAGCTGGTGCTGGGAAAAATGAAAAAATAATAACAATTTAATAAAGGCGAAAGTTCAAAAATTTGCATACCAGTCAACTTCAACTTTTATTATTTTCACTCAAAAGTTTAACAGCACGCTTCATTTGATCTAACAATTAAATACATTAACAGAAGTGCATGAAAATGCCGCTATAAAGCCAAATCCCGTTTTCAAGAATTCATGAGATTCACACAATCAACCCCAAAGAACCTGAAGATGCAAAATCTAACTGCTAAACATATATATTTTAGCAGTTTTACATTTCAGGTATCATATCAGCTCCATGACGTTACGCATCAGTCAAGATAGTATCAAGCCTTAAGAAATCCCATTTATAGAGGTTCAAGCCCCCACATCCACCTAGAATCATTTACATACAAATTTACATGGACAACTCGGTGGACATCAAAAAGTTGTCAACTTTTTACTTCTAACGGTAGTGCCACACTCTTGAATCCATCTTTGTGAGAAAAATGGAAAATCATCAGAGTTCGTTGCTAATTGCAAATCCAAGTGTGTTAGGGTATCGTGGGAATTTAATTGAAGCATAAGGATATTGTGATCAATACACAATCATTTTAGCAGCAAAAATCTTGATGACAGCATCATAATCTCAGATGAAGAGAAAAAAATATATAAATTACCTTTCGAACACAAAGAACCGAGACAGCAGAGAAGCAATCCAGAGAGAGTAAAAAGAGGATTCGATGATTAGGGTTTGAACTTTTCTCTGTGAGACTTCACCAGTTTTTACGTTTATACCCCTGAGAATCACTCAATTAGAGGTCGAAGCTACAAAATAGAAACTGAAAAAGAGGGGTATAATAGGAATTCAACTATAATGAGACATATATATAATGATGCAAAGGCAGAGAGAGGGTTTCTAACGCACTACTTGATCTTATCTGAGCAGGTGGAGGCGGAGGCGCCTGGGAAGATTGTTAGAATAAGATGCCACCCACCACGCTAAAGTAATAGCGGAGGCTGCCGGAGGCTCGGATTTCTTCATAATTCGTTTACTCGGTCTTCCCCGGAGCTCCCTTTCACAGCTTATACTGCGATGAAGACTGCCCGCTATCGGAGCCTATTTCATTGTACTATGGCGATGATGGATGTGCGGGCTTTTCCCAAATCTATAGTATTTTGTGTGAACGTAGTAAAAGGAGGGTAAAAGTGGTTTTGCAAAATTTATAGTTCACCTTCTCTGGCATAATTTTGGTAGCCCTATGTCGTAAGGGATACTTAGCCAAGCATGAACTAGTCTTTTTGGTCTTGAATGTGATGAAGGGCTCCCAAATCTGTTTTAAATGAGTCACTGAAACATATTTGCTTGATATGCATATTTGATTATTGACTATGTGATGCCATGTTTACTTCAACTTTTGGTTTTTATAATATTTTTCTTCATTCGACGTGGGATTTTAGGTTTCTTGCTTCTGTTGTGCTTAACTTTAGTCTTTTGTGTGAAATAATTGTGACATGCCTTGGCATTTGTTACTTTATATATTAAAACTTTCACTCTGACAGAATACTTGAATTGCAATGCAGGATACTTGTTTCCCTTTGGATTTTTAATTTTCTGTTCCATGTCCTCTTACTGCTTACCCTGTGAATATATTTTATCTCCTCAAGCTTTAAACTCCATCGTGGATTCCAATTTGTTCAGATCCTTCTTTGTTGTAGCTTTAATTTTTTTTCTGACGGCTGCATCCTCGCGAATTCAGGCAGTGGTATGCAGAGGTGCAAATGTGAAGAGTTCCATTGGTGGAGTTTTCTTGTTTATTACACATGGAGGTACAAATGTGAAGAGTTCAATTCAACGGATGGAGTTTCCTGATTAATTGAACGCCAATTTCAATTTTTGCCAAGTAAATTATCCATTAGCCTGTAAAATCACCATTATTGAAGAAAGATTAATTGAAGGAAATGTAACCAAAGGCCATGAATTTGTTCAATGCATGAAACGGAATTGTGCGAGTTGGGTCTATTTGAATTTGAAGATGTTAAAAAGCTTTCCAAGTGTGTTTCAATTCAACTTTGAGTTGCATGCTATTTTAAAATCTATCTATATTGAAGTATTTGTTCATATGACAACCCAAAATTACATATTTAGCCTTTACACTCTTTTCACTCATTTTTTTTTTTTAACGTATTCATTTTCAATCATTGTGAACTTAATTTTTTTAACTTTTTTTAACTTTTTACCACATATTATTCTAAAAATTACTATTCAAAACTTCATTTTACTCAAATAATTATTGTCAAATAAGGCCTTAACTAGGTTTGAGGCTCAAAATTTCGTTTTTGCTATCAACAATTCATGATTTCCCAGATTCCCATAAATTTCTTTATATTAAATCCAAAAATCGCTCGTCCTCTTCAACGTAATTTCTTCCTATTCCATATTTTTCTTAATTCATTTCGGGGGTTCATTTTATGTTGATGCCTGTTTTAAAAAGGTTCTTCATATACCCAGTTCGGGAATTCTTATTTTCAAAAGAGAAAAAATTGTTTCCATAGGTCTCATCCCTCACGACATAAGATTGAAAGATCCAAACCTACTTCTTCGGAGCGGAAACGGCCGTGGCCAAAACATATAAAGATCAGCGTAGTCGCTCATAAGGACATATCAAACCGGATAGAGGATAGTCTAGATCGATTCATAGATAGATCTCTCTCCATATAGATAGGTATCTTCGTGGATAGAGATAAAGATAGGGATCCATCTAGATCTTGAATCACTATTTCCATTTTTTTTTTCTTGATTCTGATTGATTGCCTTTTTTTTGACGAAAAGTTTTCAATCTTAATGCAGGGCAAGGAAATATCGTTTTTCAATTATTAGGGTCGGAGCGTAGACGAAGCGAGCAGAGCCCAGGAAACAAAACAGGGAAGCCCGTCATAAAGCAGTCGACTAGAAGTAGAAGACTGCTGGCCTGAGAGAAGGCGGCCTCTCTCGGGAAACATGGCCCAATTTCTCTTCTTTCTTTTTGATTTCAGCTTTCTTTATTTTTTCAGGGGCCCAGAACGCTAAAAGGTGGGGGAGAAGGAAGCCGAACCTCTAATCAACCTAGACACATAAAAAATTCTCGGCGTCGAGAGAGATTTGAGATTCCGTAAGTAACTCAGTGAGTGCTTTCTAAGGCTTGAAAGAAGAAAATGAAATACGAACAACCGCGCTGGTCGTAATAGATCGACTTTCATGCTAGTTCTTGCTCCAGCATGAAAGTTCCATTTCAGGGAAGGACGACGTACTATGATACTTTCTGTTTTGTCGAGCCCTGCTTTGGTCTCTGGTTTGATGGTTGTACGTGCTAAAAATCCGGTACATTCCGTTTTGTTTCCCATCCCAGTCTTTCGCAACACTTCAGGTTTACTTCTTTTGTTAGGTCTCGACTTTTTCGCTATGATCTTCCCAGTAGTTTATATAGGAGCTATAGCCGTTTCATTCCTATTCGTTGTTATGATGTTCAATATTCAAATAGCGGAGATTCACGAAGAAGTATTGCGCTATTTACCAGTGAGTGGTATTATTGGACTGATCTTTTGGTGGGAAATGTTCTTCATTTTAGATAATGAAACCATTCCATTACTACCAACCCAAAGAAATACGACCTCTCTAAGATATACGGTTTATGCCGAAAAGGTACGAAGTTGGACTAATTTGGAAACATTGGGCAATTTACTTTATACCTACTATTCCGTCTGGTTTTTGGTTCCTAGTCTTATTTTATTAGTAGCCATGATTGGGGCTATAGTACTGACTATGCATAGGACTACTAAGGTGAAAAGACAGGATGTATTCCGACGAAATGCTATTGATTTTAGGAGGACTATAATGAGGAGGACGACAGACCCACTCACGATCTACTAAAGGGCAAGTAGCTTGATATTGGTTCAAATCCAATTCGTGAGAAGAGTCCAATCCCGAGCAGAGTTCATACGTGAAGTTTCATTGTTGAATGAAGGTGAGTTCAAGGGCTTCTTTGATCGGGAAATGCACGCACTTCTTTTGTTGTCGTTAAGGTCCCTTCCCCCTGAGTTCAAGATGTCCCTTTCCGCTTCTCTTTCAGCAACTTCCCTCATTGGGATTGGTCAAGCTCCTTCACTTATTGCTCGATCCGATCCGGAACCTATTGGGATAGCACCTTTTTTTTCTTCCTATTATTAGGTCTTCTTGCCCGTTAAGTTCCTCTACTGGTAGTCTAGTTGTAGTTTTGAGCGGGTTTAATAACAGAATCTGGAGAAGCTTTACAAAGTGGGTAGGTTCCTAGCTCAACAGAGGAAGGATCCCCAACATAAGGTAGCTTTCCCAAGGGAACTCACTCTACTTAAAGGTTTTTGAGGTACTTACTCAAGTATGGGAGGGAAGATTACTCTACAAACGAAGACGGGGAGGGGATACCCCAGGGAAGGGGGGAACACGTTAAGTTGCCAGTTCCGATCGAAGGAATAGGGGACAAGGTGCTCGACCAACTAATCAGTATTGGGGAGAACTAATCTAGCTATTAGCTAAAGGTAGATTGCTTTAAAGCCCCAAAGAATAAATCAATCTTAGTTAGATATAGATATTGTTCACTTAAATCGCTTCTTCTTTGCTATTACAGATTTCAGCATTCATCTTTGCTTATATCGCATGTTCCTCTATCGATGGTTCGGGTCGGGTGTCCTTAAAAACACAAAAGGGGTTGGTTATACGCCTTATCCGCATTTTTATATCACAAATCGGGAAGCGAAAGAGATGAATCACACGGGCGAGAGGGAACAGGCTTCAAGCAAACATTTTTTTCAAGTATAGCGCGAAGAGAGCATAGGAATTCTTCTCCAGGTCCAGTTGCAGCCGCTGCGTCTGCTGATTCGGATGCTTATGCTTACTATTCTCCCTCTGCCCTAGCTCCAAGATCTCAGTTTGTTGCACCAGGAACCGATTTCTCTTTAGCAAAAAACAGTTGGAACGCGGTCTCCTAGGTTTCCTCTTATCAGCCTTCTTGGAGGCATGCCAACAAGGTCTCACGATGAGCCACTCGCTTAGAGTTCGGTGCGAGGATCAACACCCTTCCTTCAGGCTAGTTCCGCTCTAGATAAGAAACCGACCCAAAGCATCGCAATAGACGCAACAGCAACCTGCACCCACCGGCACTTTTCCTTGACTTCTGTCGGTCCCCAGACTCCGAAAAAGTTTATGTTATTACGATCCGTCAGTACGAAACTATCAAGCTGAGCTAGATCTAGGCAGCAGGAGAGCACTTCTACTCAGAGCGGCCAAGCTCACTTCGCGCCAAACCAACAATCTGCACGCTTAGCCGCATTGTTCATCTTGACAGGGAAGGAGAAAGGAAGGCTATGAATTGAGCTAACGCCCTCTGTAACCCAAGGAAGGGGGTTGATCCTCGATTCGAGTCTCGTGTTGTGAGTGTCGTGTCTTGCGTTTCGNTTTTTTAATTTTAAAAACGTTTATTTTAAAATAATTATTTTATTTATTTTTCTAAATGAAGTTTTTTAAAAAAATAAGTTATTATTTTATTTTCAAAACGTTTTTTTAAAATAGTTTTTATTTTATTTTATTTTTAAGGATTTTTTTTAAAATAACTTTTATATTTTATTTTATTTTTCTAAGTAACATTTTTTAAATAAATTTTTATTTAATTAAGTAAATTTTTTAAAATAAGTTTTTATTTTCTTTATTTTTAATTTATTTATATATACTAGTTAGAAGCATGTGTAAGGCATGTGCCATGATATAGTCGAGTACGTAATAGTGTAGGTATTAAAAAAATATATTTATGTCAAACATTAGAACATAAAATTTTTTTATAAGTTGCTAAATATTTCGAGACAATATTGAATGTGGAGATGAAAAAAATCACACATACAGTTATTGAAGAAAAAGCGAGGCTCACCTTCCACCACAGCCTCTAATTATCGATCATATATTTATTATGACCGCACTTCAAATTTTGATATTTCAAATTTATCGATCATATATTTATCATGACCGCAATTCAACATTTCTAACAAATTTTAAATCGCTTAAAATGAATATCTTTAACTTAAAATACTGAATCAAACGTAAAAAAAGAATAAAAAGTTAGCCGGCTGTGAACAAAACTAACAAAAAAAAAAAAAAAGAACTTAGCCGAGCTGAGCGATTTGGCCCAGTTGTTAAAAAAAAAAAAAAAAAATTGAAATTTGGGTATTTTCACAGTTTCTATAAATTGAAAAAAATAATAATATTTTGCATATTTTTACTATCTTGTTTTGAAAAAAATTTGGTAAGTCATGCCCCCAGAGAAATCAGTTTGACCTTCTCTATTTGTATGCATACATACTAGAGAGAGCCTGCCTCTACTAGCTATGAAGACTTAAGAGTGCACCCTTGGCAGCAATTTATGAGATCCAAAATCTAGAGGCCAAGTCCAATGCCTTGCGTATTTTAGAGGAGACAAAATCAACCTTAAGCACAACAATTTTATCATACTTTCAACCAACCACACTTGAACTAAACTATATCTGATTCCATTATTGAGCCTTAAAAGTATTTCTATTTCTTTTGCAATTTTTTGGCACTTGCGTACTATTTCTCTAACAATATTAACAAGGATGGTGAGAAAGGTTGTTGAAAAATATCATAATTGCCACAATCGAGACATTTCATACAACACTGAGGAAATTAATTTACATACATAATACATTAATCACAAGAGAGCAAATTTAAGGTACGGAGTCAGTGTCAGCATAGTTGAAAGTTTATTATAATTACCACACCTAAACACAACAGCAGCATATTCAGGGTATCAAATCAAATATACCAAGTGCAGCTGAAGCTCCACATCACATTATTATTACCAACATAAATGACGGAACGAATGAGGGAACTCCCATCTCCTTCCACACGCAATCAACACAGCTTAAAAGACAGGTCCACATATCCTAGACACAATTCGATAATTGGGTGAGAGAAACTGAGCGGACAATATTAGTTGCTGATGTGCCATAATTTATAGGTTTCAGCACGGTCAAGTTACAAAACTATCCGAGCATCTATGTTCTTATATTTTATTTTGTCAAAATGGTGCAAAGAAAGTCATCAAAACATGGATTAAATAATGTACTAATTAAAATCTGCATGAAATCTTAATCTTCATATCATGTTGAGATACTTACAGTGAGGAACAATCTTCCAACGCTGATTGTCTCCCTTTTTCCATTCCCAAAGAACAATAGTAGTGCCATCATGAACACCACCATGATTTTTATCTCCATTAAAAGCATCTACATTTAGGCGAATATTATTAACCATCCTTATTGTTCTGTAACCATCGCCCAAGTCTTTGCTCTCCGTCCACAAAATTGACTCATCAAGAACATCAGAATTGTAAGGAATCAATTGCACCTGTAAACGTGACATCGTGAGAAACACGTTCTTCTTGAGGGAGAGACCAAATTATTGTTGTTCCATGGTGGTTTTTCATTTTATCTTTTTACCTTGTAACTTTTAAAGGGGTAGCAGGGTAGTGGATACTTGAGAGGGGAGGGGATTGATATGTGGAAGAAAAAAGGTTGCCCCACAATCGAAATCAGCAAACCCCGTTAGACTGCTAAAGCTAAGAATCATATATATGTTAAACTAATCTAAACAAGTCTAAGATCCATATCATATTCCAACCAATCAAATGAGCAGGATTTTCTAAATACGCTTCTTTAAACATGCCAAAACATAATTAAAATTGACAGTGTAAAGCCAATGCAACCAAAAGCTCCATCAGAGATGCATGGTGCAGCTTAAAGAGTGTGCTAAATTGTATCAATATGTAATATTCTCTCATTTCTTCACCCTTCTCTTATTCTCCATAACATTTATCTTCATGCAGTGTACAAGGGGTTAACAAAGAGGAAGTTCTGCCTCATACAGAGAAATCAAAAATCTCTCAGTTCTCAGTGACATTAGCTTGCCAAACAGAGATGAGAGACCTAAATGGCTTTAGCAATGGAATGAAGTTTTAAGAATTTTAACACCAAGCTATGAGTTTGGTTTATCCTTGTTATATAAACTGCAGTCTAGAAGAATCAAGCAACAGAAAAAGAGGCCTAGATGACATTTTATAACATCCCAAATTTTTACTACTAGTTGTTAGATTTAAATTTAGGGCCTAAGTGAAAAGTTATTTTGGAAGTTAGATTAATTCATGCTTAAAAAAAATATTTAAGTATGCTAATTAGTCTTGATTAAGGTTGATTCATTGACCACATGCATTATTCTCACCACATTTCAAGCCAATGTAATTGAATTAACCACGCAAATCAATGATTGATTTGACCACGTGCATTATTTACACCAAATTTTAAGCCAAGTTAATTGATTTGAATACATGATTAAAGGTATTAATTTGACCATTTTAAAGACAATACACCATTTATGCATTTACCATCCCTAACATCTAGTCATTTCCTTTCACTTTTTCTACACATGGTCAAGAATTTACCTTATAAATAGAAGACACACCTAACACTAAACTACCCTCAACAATCATTCACACTCTCCCTCTCTATCTCTATAACTTTGTCTCTCCACTTATCTTTTTCTCATTATTTTTATATTCGTACAATTATACAATCGCATGTGAATAATCAACCCCACACGTGGCTCAAGGATCTCTTTTCAACCATAACTCCTTTTATCATTTTGAATTGTTCAGTGAAGAGGTAAGTTGTGCTTTATGTTTATGGTGACTAATATTTATGCAAGTAATATTTCTACGGCTATATTATGTTTTGGTCCATATTACATATGTTTTATTAAAATTGGACCAGAGTTTAGTAACGCTACGCACGAGAATTTAGCACCGCCTCAGTTCGGTCTAATTTTCGTGTCTCCCTATGCAAGCTATGAATTTTCCGTAAAAATACATATATGAATTCATTATTCACGCACGCTTACTAAGAATTATTCTAACTCTATTATGTCTCTACTTTCAAATAATTGACAATTCGAGAAGGTTGACACGGAGATGGCTTATGGGGGTAAGAGCTTCAATAATAAAGTTCTTACGTTGTCAAACTATTATTATTTTATTTAATTTTAAATAATTTTAAGATATTCCTCGTTTCAAATAATGTTTTAAATTCATTACATCATTTGAATTTTAGTAAGTGCTTAAATAAGTTATATAATTGTGTTGAATATCTTTTAAATTTGCTTTAGTTTATGATTTATTGACACTCAAATTGTTAAAGATTCGGGTTGTCACAATTGGTATCAAAGCCAAGAGTTTTTTTTTTTTAAATCGGTTCTGTAGACTTAACATATATTTTCAAAATTTTGAACTTAAATTTTTTTTATAAAATGAGAATTAAGTTGTTCTAAGTCACTAGCCACTATGACATCTCTATAGCTCGACTTCCTTGAACCAGGTATGTATGCACTTTAAGTATTCATGTTATCTCACTTATGAAAGCATGTCTATTCCACGAAATAGCAATCATGAATATAGTGACAAAATATGAATATTAATTTATGATTTTATTTAGACTTGTTACGCATAAAAGTCAATAATAATATGAAATTTTGAATGTTATAAGTGTTTACTATTATACATATGATATTATTGATAGAAGACCTTAATCTTAGATTTTATACTAATGTAGAAACCATGAGATACATAGATGGTAGCACATGATTTTAAATGCATGTTAAGCTTAGTGGGAATGACTCAACTAGAGATTAAGTTTGCAATAATGTAGAATCACATATTACACGAATAAGATTTACAATGAATCCACATACAATAATTCATCTTTTTATCACTACCTTTGTAAAAACAAGAGAAAAACTGTGGATGATTATTTAATGCGTTCTCTTAAAATTCCAACTTATGTTACAATAATTTATTCCTTTATCACTACCTTTGTGTAAAACAAAGGAAAAACTGTGGATAATTATGGTACTCTCTCTTCAATTTACAATTATTAATACTTCTCTCTAAAATAATAATAACAATAATAACAATAATAGTAAAATAAAATAACGCTACTCTAATTAAACTAATGTCCCCAGAAAGCTCTTACTTTATGAAATTCCCAACAATTACCTACTTTTGAAAATTCTGTTGAAAAAAAATTAATTATTTTTTTGGAAAATTCTTTTGGAAAGAAAAGTGACTATTCCTTTCTTTTCGATAGATGGTGAATGGACAAGATCAAACAAGTCGAACTGAGAGATACAATCATTTTACTTGGTTGCATAGGAATTACAGGAGAAACCCGAACCACGGTTTGATACAACACTTAGATGCCATGGAAAAGATTTACCGAGGGGCAAGAGCGAATGGATATCAATTTCATAGGGATGAGATCGTGTATCACCTTGACCAAACCCTTACTCCTTACTGGAGGCAGTTTATCAAGGGAATCGAGGAGACATTCGACTACCAAATATCTCCCGATCTATTACTCCGATGCATGAGAAAGGTGGAGGGTAAATCGTGAAGAGTTAGGTATACCAGTGGGATGCTAGGCTATGAACCCAATCCGAACATCATAACCATACCCGAAGTTGACTACGAGAGAAATTATGTTGAAGATGACCTGAGTGAAGAATACAACCCTGCGTCGTATTTCGCGATTGACCCGAAACAAAAACTCGAGGAAAAACTGGAGGCGAATCAAGGGGAGGGTACTGGGAAGAATTATTAGATGATGCCTAGTTTTCTTTACGTTTAAATTTATGTTCTTAAGTTTTTGGACCTCAACTTGTTTGGACACTGGGTATCCTGGTGGTCCGTTATTTATATGAACTTATGAATGTTTATGAATAAAGCATGTCATTCTTTATGTTTCATTTCCTCAATTTGACTTAACTCTAAATAGTTACTATCATTTAATTAAGGTTATGGCACCCCGAAGCAGAAAGACTAACAATAACAATAACCAAATCCAAGAGTCCACACAACCTGTTCAACCTGAGCCTAATACGATTGACCCACAGTTTGCCCAGTAGTTTCTCGCTATGATGCAAACTTTTGTGCAAGCTGCGATGCTGCCACCACCTCCTCAACAGCCCACACCATTTTTTTGGGCACCTCAACCAAAACAACAGCATGAAGCTGCTCCCAACACTAGGACCAATGCTGCTGTGGTTGAGCAATTCAGGAAACAGCATCCTCCTATCTTTCATGGTAGTACAAACCCTTTGGAAGCGGAGGACTGGCTGGTGGGTATTGTAGAAGCCCGAAAAATAAAATGAAATTAGGCTCATATGTTATGTGATAATCTAGCACAACAAGCCTAGCCCATACACGAACTTTATGCTCGGCCCACATAAGAAATGAAAGCCAATACTCATTCGATATGTCTTAAATAATTTTGATGTCATGGAAGTTTACAAGAAATCATGCACGTGTCCTATAAAATATTTAGATTTTTAAATAAAGTTGGATGGAATTTGATGTTCCTAAAGATTAGACCCGACGGTGAAAATTTATTTTAAGTGCAGTAAATATTTTAAGATTTGATTTGCGTACACATTATTTAAAAAAAAAACAGAGACTAAATTATAAGTTTTAAAAATGAGAAATAAAAGAGAACTTATAAGTTCCTAGTTGAGGATAAATATTGATATTTTCTTAACTTGTTAAGTAAATAAATTTTAGAGACCAAGTATAAAATTTACTAAATGACAATTCATTTCATCTTTC
>CAIGRB010004878.1:0-11307 GCA_903798255.1 Fraxinus quadrangulata | reverse complement strand
GAACGAGCCCCCGGATCCAACAATATGGATTCGTTATTGCTGGAGACCAAGTCATCAGCTTCTGCCTAGTGCATCCTGGACCTCTTCTTAGCAGCATTCTGTATAAAAGTTAGCCCATCAAACAGTTGAAAGAAGTCTAAAAGGGACTTGATTTGAGCTAAAGAAGCTTGCTCACCTGAAAATATCTGCATAATTTTAATTGTGCCTCAGAAGAAAGTATGTCATGCAGAAGCTTGTAAAGTTTCAAAGCAGGAGTAAGAGCAGGAGCCGGCAGTCCTATAGCAGGTATGAACACATCGACAATACCAGATGATGACGACTCATCCAGTGACTTGTAATTCTCAAAAACCAAACTAAATATCTGCTCAATTTGATCAGAAACTTCCCCAAGAATACGACCCTGGTCAGTAAATAAAATTGTCAAAGTTGTAAATATAATAACAAAGCCTGAAAGGCCCCCGTTTGTCCCCCATTAAAATTATAATCCATTTTTTCACGGGGGGGAAAAAAGCCTACATTCAAGATTGGGAAATGAGTCATTTCCTTAAATTTATCAAAACCAGCATGCTCCAAAACCACGACATAATATCTAAGTTCACAAATGAAAATACATTGGATTCCACCTACCTCTTGGTGACTCAATGTGTGTTTAGTTTTGCCTTTCATAACAACAGGTAGAAGCAAATCATGAACCAACTCCAGACAGTCTGCAGTGGGTGTGGCAACATCCATAACATATGAAAGATATCTGCAAAGCCATGAGATTTCAATAAAATAGATTATGTATAACAACAACGATAATCTGGGACAAATAATTCTTCAAGTAAACCAGTTGATCACATTTTTGCAGTACCTCAATTTCGTGTATGCATCTGAAACTCCATAGTAAGATGCAAATTCAGTTACCAACCACCTCCAAGAACCATGTAGCAACAACTTTCTCTGCTGAAATTGTTGTAATTTCATTGCTGCCTCCAGAACACAATCGTACGCAATTGTCTCCGCGACAGATGCACACTGGCGCATATATATATCGATGAAAATATAGAAAATATAAGCACAAAAATTAAGTAGAAAATTTCCTTCATACAACTTAGCTGTGAAGGTGTATAAGATAAAATAAAATATCATACATATATTCCATGTTCCAATAAATATTGAACACACTCTATGAGTGTTAATGATAACACCGAGATAATAAAGACTAGTGAAAAAAACCAAAAGATATCTACTGATTATTCTGATAATTAAATATCAGGAAATGTCAGAACTAAAACACATGGGATATGCTCTTTCATGTCATGCCATAATGCGAAGGAAGTTTTAATATAAACAAATGAATTCCATTGACAAAAAGTTCACTAACTCTTAATAATCTGCCAGCTTAACGTGATTCTACTGCATAAAATCATATTACAAAGTCATTTCTCAAGAACTGTTGATCATTTCCACAAAAAATAAAAAATAAAAAAAATAAATAAATCTGTAATTGCTGATTGACATACTTTTAAATTGACATATTTTTAAATTGAGTAAATGAATGCAATGATATTAAGTTTCAGATTTACCTCCTCCAATCTTATATAAACTACTTACCGTCCTGCAAATATGATTTTCTCTAGAATTGCCAAAGGTTATGCTAAACTCAGTATCTGAACAATCCTCCCCATATTTAGCATTACACAAGTATCAAAAAATTTGTAGATATAACAGCATTAACAAGAACTGTGGTCCTGTTTCCCCCAAAAGAAATCTTCCTCGTTTGGTAAGATAAGGATCAGAGAAGCAGAATACCATCTCATTCATTCAGTATCACTTTCTCAAAACTTTTGAAAAGAAATTTAATGAAGTAGTTACACATTAATTTAACTGGAAGCTTCTTTCTTTAGTTATATATTTATAAAACAGATTAATTGAAATGGGAACCATTTACAGCATGCTTGGGGGTGCTTATAAGCTATGGATCCTTCAGAATGTGTTAAAAATAAGTTGATAGTATTTGTAAGTTCTAGGAAATGTGCGATTAAATAGTATGTTTGACCAATTTAAATTATTATTTAAGCTACGCCAAAGATGCACTTAAGTTGACTGAACAGAGGCTAATACCCGACTTGGTAAACTGAAATGGGTGAATAAAAAAATCATTACGTTATTTTGGAAAGCATTGAATGACGAAATCATGTACTGAAAATCCGGTTTCACAATCAGAAGCTTGATTGTGCCTGAAGAAATGGAAGATAAAAAAAGGTTGAGCCAGGACAGCTGGGACATTGGTCAATAATTTTGAGACAACCAGATGTAGAATAAGCAAATTAAGTCCGACCCAAACACAAAGTGAGAGATAAATCCTGTCATAAAGAGTGACATTACCTTGTTACTGTTTTCAATGGGAGTTGTTGAATAGTTTAGATTCAGCTGCATTTTCCCAACTAGTTCATGCTCTGGCTCATGATATATAGGCCATGAACGAAGCCTCTCCCCCTGCATCAAACCCAGAAATATTTTCACTCTGACCATGCAACAGTTTTTGCAATCAAAGGTGGTCAAAATGAGATTTAGATAACATACCAATTCTTCAGCAATATCAGCCACCTGAACTACTACGTGGCCAAAATACTTTCCTTTTGAATCGTGGACTTCGATTGTCAAATCATCTCCAAGCCCTTCTGGCAAGCTGTATTCAAGTGGGACGGAAATTTAACCATCCATCTCTATGAGCTTGAATATGTAACAAGATTACAGAGAAAAAGATTGCATACAAAACATGAGTTTCACCAGATCCTGGCTGCATTCTCACTGCATCCTCTTCAGGTGAACTTTTCAATCTCAATAAACAGGAATATGATTCTGTCAACATGAATTCAAATTCCCTTTACAAGATAATCAATATCAAAATGAAATGACGGAATTTTGTAATTCTAGATACATGTTCTTGTAGAGGTAAAACACAAATTCATCTCGTGTTAATATAACAAATCAATATGAATCTATCAATAACTAAAAATTCCCAACCTATTTGTTCTTTCTCAAAAAATAAGGTGAAATATTAGGGGGGGTGTGGGGGTGGGGTTCGGTTCTGCATAATTCTTGTAAGAAATGGATTGAACTGTTCATAATTTGGATTATTTGGTATAGGACATGTAGGTTCCCTATGAAAGAGCAAAACAAAACAGGCCCAGTTTGGTACAGTTCTTTTCGTGAATAGAGGATTAAAAATGGGCTGTTAGATATAAGAGTAGGGGTGCATAATTAGATTATCTACCATTATATATGTTATTTATTTAATAAGTAAACACAAGAAGAGAAAAATCAAGCAGGTTCTCTGTGAGACCCACACCAGCAGTTCTATCACTTCCAGATAATTTGGTGCCATCCCAATGTAATATACTTTTCAAATATCCTAAAATTATGCCATTGTTTGGTTTGGATAAAACATAGATTTTTAGCAGATTTTAATAAAAGTTGGTGAATTGAGTGGTTAAAAAATTGATAAAAATTGTGAATCCCATGAAATGTATGGTTAAAATGAGTTTAAAGAAAAATAAGATTTAAGAAATGGGGGCCAAATAGGAGCTACATTTCACCACTCCAGCTAACCAAGTAAAATGGTAAAATGGAGTGACCAAGTTAAACTTCCTTGCGTAAACACTAAACCACTTGAGCCCTGTCTTTATCGTCAAATGTCGCTAAATAAAGAAGTCAAAGTTGCATAAACATTTTTATTCCCCAGTAAATTCATGAAGTTTTTAGAATTCAGAAGGTTTAAGAAGAAAAATAAAAACTTAATTCCGATTACAGCGTATATTAAAAATTATAAGAAAACAAAGTACAAAATAGAGCAACATCAGAAATATCTGTGATATTAAACTTTTATAACAAAGAGAACTGATGAAGCGGATAAATAACCAATAAGCTGTCCCGTGACTACTATAAATAAAAGGGGTATGACCACGAGGAAAGATAAAAATAAAGAAAATCAGAAACAAAGTTATAACCCATCAGTTGAAGAATTCTTGGACACAAATTACCTACATACCTTGCACTACTTCATAAGATGACGAACTGTTGCGCCAAGCATTCACACCAATTTTAATAATCTCGGGAACTTCTTTCATATACCGGCGAGTCCCAACAATTATATATGTCATGCTCTGCTGTAAAAAAGATCCATCTATAGGAACTCTTGGGGTTACATGTGCTTTCCGTAATGCTTTCCTCTCAGAAGAGAGGATTGATTTTACATTGGATAACCGAAATTGAAATGATTCCAGCTTTACAACAGATGTTGACTTTAAAGATGAAAAGGTACAGCCTGTAGGTGGGTCCAGCCCCATTTTCACTCTCCGCACTGCAAAATAACAAGTATTATAGAGATCTTAAATACACCACATGCAAATTTAGTCATGAAATAATTTTCTTTTATGAAAGACCTATAATAACCTTGAACTTTAATCTTGCCAATGGTTTTCTTGGTCTTTACAGAAGCTCCTTCGCTGACAAGTTCTGAAGACTCTTTTCTCAAGAGTTCTTCCTCCGATTGTAACAATACATGTTTCAACCTACAAATGCAATAGGAAATTGTTTAAAATCACTGGCACAAGAAGTATGCAAATCAGAATAATCAAGAAAATTGTTGTTTTTGTGAATAAGATGCTGAGAACTATGCTTCTTTTCAACTCTTATAAACTAGATGAAAGTCATCAGATTTTATAGTGAAAACCACGAACTTCAAGACTCTAAAACGGCAACATACACTCCTGGCAAGTGGGCGTGTATTGCAGCAAATGCATGAATTTTTATAAATCATAAGGAAGAACTATGAAGCAGAAAGTTGATAACAAAAACTAATTATATACAACAAATGCACCGTAATGGCAGAAAAATAACCATGGAGAGATGGAAATATCCGTAATAATCTCACCCAAAAGCATCCCTCAGCAGCGCACATTCGTTTTCCAAAAACACGGGAGCTTCCAGGCAGCCTTTGGCCCATGAGTGAAGACACAACCGAACACACGCATCATAGGATATAACACCGTACCAATAACCTAGCCCACTGAATCCAGTTCGGATGATGAACAACAACACTACATAGAATTAGTAGATATTTTGCTTCAAACTGACTAAAACGAGAACTGATAAGTAAAGATTTTCTAGGACAAGTGCAAAAACCAAGGGAAATATGACAGACTAATCCAACCTAATGCACAAACACTACAGTTTCAACATACCTCGCATGAAAAGTAGGATATCGTGAAGGCAAAGAATGAGAAGATACAGCAGCAGCCCTGTGCAATACCGGGCATTAACTTTATTTCTTCAAAATTAGCCCACAAGCTATTAACCCACTCAAGGGTGGGGGCTGTTAGGAACATTTAAGAACATTGACATTCATGTACCTTATTGAAGGTTCAGGAGTACGGACTTCTGTAGCACCCAAAGGCGTACTCTTGTATACATTTGGTTCAACCCCAATTGCAGAACCACGTGATGTTGGATGAGCAGTAAAATTATCTCTTGACGTCACAGGTTTTTCAGCGACTTGATTAATATGCCGAAAAGCAGCAGTCAGTGGGGGAGCGCTGGCAATATCATCATCATCATATAACTTCTTACTCTGCATTGGCACACTGCAGAAATCCTGCAACCACAGTGTACGTAAGGAAATCTGAACAGTGTATCACCATTAAGTCACCCATGTTGATAATAATAACAGGAATAAGCAGTATTAGGATGTACTTGAAGTGGGGTAGTTGGAGCTGGCTACAATTGTGACAATAGAAATACTAATAGATAATGATAATAAATAACAAATGATGATGCAAATTAGCTTTACCATGTTAATCTACTATTACTACCTCTATATTTGACAACAAAATTCGCTGATCTCACCAAAAATCCAAGGGAAAAGGCCTAAACATCTTACAAAGGGTTCTTTCAAGAGATTAAATGGCAAGTGTCTGAGCAAAAGTACAACCTAAAATTGCACCAACTTATTGCCAAAAAAGAGTTAATATCCTGAACCTCCTCATCAAGGAAGCACCAAAGAAGAGTGAACAATTTTTGGTGCTTGAGGAAGGAGGTTATGACATGAAACATCTTAGAGCCTAGCCATAAAATTTCAGATTAATACAACTCTGAACGTTCATAAAACAGTTGAGCATAATACAAAGCAATCAAACATCAATTTCAAAACATTCCAGCTGGATTTGGAAATGAATGACAGAGCGTACTCCAAGCACACCTCATTATTCCACATTAAAATACAAAGAGGTGAAACAGATTCAGCATTTCCTGCATTTATATAAGCAATGATGTGAACAAGTTGGAAGGCCATGCATAGTTAAACACTAGTGCAAAACCCAGCACTCCGATTCCCAAAACGTGTTAAGAAATACTGATTCTTCCAAGTATATCTTACTTACAGGCTATTCATAAGAGCACGGGAAGCTCTTACCTGATTCACAGTCTCTTCATTTGGCTGCAAATGGACACGAGAGTTGTAAGCATCTGGCACATATGTTTTCCTGGGTGGCGTAGAATTCACTTCTGAGCTCGTGACAGAGTCTGATGGTTCATCAAAGACAAAACCCGGGCGTGCTGCTGGAAATCTACCACCTCTCCCTCCCAGACTCTCCAAGTGATTCCAGTGACTGCCAGCGTCATGAATACGCCCATGCAATGAATTTTTGTATTTAGCACCACAATTGGGAATTTTATTGTCTTGCGGTGATGTTTCAGGCGAATATCGCGCACCACTGAACTCGTCATCAGAATCAGACCCCATATCCATGTCAGATCCTGATGGGCTGTCTAGGACTTTTCCTACATTTACAGCTCTTGAAACTGGCACCACCCCTGATGGCATATGCCCACTCTGAAATCGAGATACTGAAGGCAATCCAGAATTCCGGGCACCATATCTCTGTTTCGACATTGTGAATCAACTCTCTCTCCCCTGTGAAGTATATATTAATCCAAAATTAATAATTTTTTTATTATAAAAAAGTCGTTAATTTGAGAATATCTATTAAAATTATTTGGATCCACAAGCATACATAGACATTGAGTAGTGTGGGACTAACAAAGAAACAGATCAGAACTCCATTTGTAAGAGCACGACTAATACGTAAAGCAAAGAGTCACACACTACACACAATCACAGAGAACCAATGTTAAAAATCATAACTTTTTGATGAACGAGAAAACACACCCAAAATTGAAGTAAAAGTATACGATTTTCCAGTAAGATTGATGAAACCCAGTTCCTTTTTTCTCTTCCCCTTCAGCCCCCGTCTTTCTCAGCCGCCAAAGAGATTTTTAACGCTCTGCGCAGAACCAATTTGATTGCACTGTAACCAATGTAGAAGAAACCCCAATTTCCACCATATCATAACAAATTAAATGCTCCAAAAAGGTAACGAATCTTGATACAATTGACCCAAAAATTTACCATTAATATCCACAAAATAAATAACCCAAAAACAAAAAAGAACAAGAAACAAATGCACTTGACTTACAGTGCGAGAGCAAATGTAAACGAAATTGAACAGTCCAACTTCCTTACTGGAATGCACTTAAATAACTTTCCTTTTTTCCAAATTCAAGAAGCCATTTAAGTCGGGTTATGCTATTTAAATTAAGTTTTTTTTTTTCCCTTATTTATATCCAAGATATTCTTGATATAATCTTTTAATAGTCTAAATTAAAATTAACAGTTAAATTAATTTTTTGTTTTTAAAAACGAAAAATGGAACGTTATAGCGATGCAGAGAATAACGGAACGTGGATAGGTACATGAGTATGACGTGGTTTTTCCCTTTACAACGGTCGGTCATTAGACTCACTAGTGGCGCGGCTTTGGGGGTTTCTGGTTTAGAATTATAATTAAATTAATTAATTCGGCGATTTATTAAAAATTTGATTCATCACTTCACTTTTAAATAAAAGAAGAGAGAGAGAGAGAGAGAGCATTTAACTTTAAGTAAGACTTGTTGATTAAGAAAGGTCAAGATTTATACTATAGAGATAGAGACAGACACATTTGCCTTTGAACATGCGACGCGATGCGATGGGGACAGAGAATTAGTTGCTTTTGTTACTTTACTAGACAAAATGACTACATAGTACTGAATCATAGAACGAATTTTATACATTTAAGAGTGCAAAAAATATTAGGCACATATTTAGTAATATTTTAATCTAAATTAAAGTCAATAATTAATTTTAAAAATACATTTCATGAAATTCACGAATTTTCAATCTTAAATTTCATCATTTTTTTATCAAAATTAATTAAAAATTTGATTTTAATTTCGAGGACTAAGAATAGTATATTTATTTATTCAAACACTGCTTCTAGTGCAATCCTTTCATATTCATATATGCCTATAGTATTTCTATCAAGTTCTAGTTCTTTGTTAAAATCTATCTCATCGTAGTTTAGTAATCTTTTTATCAAGTCCGATTTAGTGGGAATTAAAATCAGATTTTTATTATATTTCAATAAAAGTTGATGATATGTGTAATTGAAAAGTCGTGGATCTAATAAAATATGTAATTAAAATTAATTATTAACTTTTATTTAGCCATTATTTGACAACTATACATTCTTCTATAAAATTTTTTTTTTATCAAACTCATTTTTAATCATACATTTTCACAACACGTAAACATATTATGTAAATTATTATGTACATATAGTACAACAGTACTCATGTAATATGATAAATGAAACTTAAGACATGTTAGATATCAATTTTTTTTGAATAAATTTTGTGAAAAGATAATTTTTAAAGAACGTTGATTTAAAAAAGGGGAAAATAATAGGAACATGTAAAATTATTTCATTGAAAAAAATGTAAGTTGTAAAAAAAATGTACAAAATATGGACTTAAATTGCAATCGAATTATATCTGTATGCTAAATAGATTTTTTTAAAAATAATAATAATAATTGTCATATGTTAAATAGATTTGAAAAAGAAAAAAAATATAATTCTTTATATGCAATACAATTTATTAAAACGTGTAATAAAATCATATATTATCTGTATTACCTCTGTTCCTTGTTTAATTGAGAGTTAGAATTTGATTAACGCGTGGCTACAGCTTTATGCTGAATAGGAGCCAGGAAGGCGACTGTCCCATGTGATGTGCCTCGCAAGATTCTAAACCTGTTGCCATCATCCCGTGAAACCACTATCGTTTATTTTCATTTATCGAATTTTACTATTCCTTGATTGAACCCATTTTTGTAAGATAATATATTTTTAAATTGTGATTTTTTTGAGATTGTATGGTTAAAAAATTAAGAATTTTTTATTTATTTATACGTATGATAATGACTGAAATTGAAACATAATTACAATTCTATCTTCATTGTTTGCAATTGCATATCTGAAAAAGATGTCGAAAGAACATCAAGTTGTAATTTTTTATATGTCATGTCATACATCTCGATATAACATATGGTTCCTAAGATAAACTTCATGTTTGTAACCATTGATAAAGTCGCATATGCTATTAACAAGTCTCGAAATATATTGAAAAATTGCACGCATTCCATCATTGAAGTTGTTGAAGAAGTCATCCACTACTAATGTTTCATTCCATTGTTGTGATCAAAGCATATTAATATCATCAGTATTCTAAAAAGTATAATGCATGACAATGTGTGAAAGTCAAATCATATGCCAGGTTAGGATGCTAGCTTAGACGAGACATAGGCGTAAAAAAACATTTTCTTATTTTTCATATCAAACATTTAAAACAGATTTATAAAAATTTTATACATTTTTTCAAAAATTTCTAGCAAAAAAATTAGTTTCCAATGTAAATCAACGTTTAAGTTTTTAACTTAAAAAGAATTGAGAAAAAAATAATAATAATAATAAGCGCACATTAGCGGTCAATGATTGCCATTGACCGCTTTTAGAACTCTGGATTTCATACATTTCGAACTTAGGGAAAGGTTATGTGGTTCGAACCAGAGTATAAATTATAGAATTCTATAATTCTTCTTTGAGAATATATTTGTGTCGAATGTAGAGCAACTAGAAACAATATTTAGCCCCACGTAATTTATTATGGGAATCAAAAACTACAGCTAGTAAAAAGATAATTGTTACGCTATGAAAAACAATTTTGAATGCATTTTTCATCACGATACATACTTGAGATAGCGAACAATTCTCGCCCATGCTGTAAAAATGCAAAAGAAATATTTAACAAATATGAATATGTTCCACTCATCAATTTAAATCAATGACAGGACCGTCACCTGCCATTGATAAATCAATGATAACATGCAAGGCCCCATGCATGCTACCTTTATACCACGCGAGCTGTGAATGTGCTCGGCTAGCAAGCTAGCACGCGAGGCAACAAACGGTTCGCACAATTTATTGCTCAATTCATCCGTCTTTGATGAAAATTTGTAATTATCAATATTTGGTCAAGGACTTCATGAAGCGTATCCAATGTGCTCGTTGTGAAACCTTCATAATAAATCTAGCATCAGCCTACGAAGGTTACCGATTTTATCTGTCGGCCTTCCGTGGTAGAATCTACGGCTCTGGAGTATTACATTTCCATGAACGTGATTTGGCTAGAAATCTAATAATTTTTTCTTATACACCTTACGACAATTTTCAATTGGATGGTGATGAAAAGAAGGATAATGTTTAATAAGGTATTAAACTCGGCAGCCGCTTTTCATTATAAAAAATCCATTTCTTATGATGATTCTCATCAATGGTATCTCGATTAGAAAAAGTGTAATTCATCGAATGAAAGTCTCATCTAGTTAGCTATTGCTACGAGTGACCCTTATCACTTCATAAGCAAGGTTCTATGTATCGAAGGTGGTAAGACTAATCCAAGGAGAATTCCTATCACGCAATGCCTATGCAACTGCTTATCAGCTCATGACTTTTTTCTTGTTAGATCAAGAAATAGCTAAACATACAACTCTCATACTTAAGAGTCTACACCACGAATAGCAAACACATCAATTATTAACAGATGCTATTCTGAAGGAATAATGCTATTTATAGTAAGCGATTACAATAATCATCATATGTGACATGTTATACAGTTCTCTGGATTGATAAATTGAATTCCATCTCATTTTCTTTTTTTATTATTAAAAAATATTCATATTTTGTAATTACTAAAATAATGTTATATATGATGACTACTACAGTTACTGACTATGAATAACATTATTCATTAATCTTTGCATATCCAGTACTCATCTAGATGTGACTAACACACAAATGGACATGTGAAGAAAAAATGTTGCACC
>CAIGRB010004869.1:25429-51385 GCA_903798255.1 Fraxinus quadrangulata | reverse complement strand
CAAAAAATTTAGACTCGACCACTACTTTTGACTCGGGCCTTGTCTAGCATAGTCGAACCGACTCGTGATTTTTTATTTATTTTCATTTTTTTAAGAAAAAGGCAGCCACGTAGCTGCTTGCTGCCGATGGTATTGTGGCAGCCATTGCTGCATGTGCAAGGCAGCTAGCTGCCAAAACTTTATTTATTTATTTATTTTTGTTCACGAGCTAGCTCGAGCTTTAGTCGACATTCCAAAATGGTGCTTAGCCCAAGCCTCGGCTCGGTTATATCGAGTAGCGAGCTGGGCCGACTCGAGCTTTTCCTAGGGCGAATCACGTGCCACTTCAATCAGCGAGTCAAATTGACATTCCTAACTACATGTAAATCAAGGTTTACATAATGTCATATGACATTTTATCATTTGTCAATTTAAGCCTCTGTTTGAAACCCATTTTTTTTCTCATTCTATTTCTCGTTTTTCATTTCAACCACACATTCTATCAATAAAATAATATTACACACAAACCCAAAAATTCTCTTTACTTTTTAACCACACAATCTTCCATTAATCACTATTCCAAAAATCTTTTTTTACCCAAAATGGGTGTCAAAGAGGGGGCTAAAACACAATCAACTTTTTCATCCAATTTTTTTTCTCCACGTCATTTCGATCACTTTTTTTTTTTTTTTTGTACAAACAGCAAAATCCATGGAATAAATTGCATGTATATTTAGTATGTGATATAAAATACGATTGTAGTGTATGTGATTGACAAGACAAATCATCCACAACCTATCACGATTTTAATCTCTATAGTTGAATTGAAATCACAATTTAGATATTAAAAAGGGTGGGCGACTAGAGGTTGCGGTCCAATCTCCAATTTAGTTTCTCATAATATAATTGAATCACTAAAATGTATGGTGGGAATTGGGCTACGTCGCTTGCTCGACTCGAGGGCCAACTCGTAAAAGACCATGTTCAACTCTGCTCGGCCCCTGTCTTATTTCTAGATGATTCGGGACCAAGGTAGAGCTCAAATTTTGGTCAAGCAGGTCGAGCCAAGCCCATGTGCTTAAGACTGTAGCATGTAGGCACAGATGGCTCGTTTGGAGAGCCAATGAGCTAGATTGCCAAATTCAAGCCTAACTTCTTGTAATAAATATTTTTTTAAAATAGAGTTTTTTTTTTTTTTTGGAACTCTATCACGTTCTATTTATAATTTGTCGTAAAAATAATGTATTTATCATTTGTTGTAAGAGTCTAGTGGCAAGCTCAAGCCACTAGCGGGACCAACCCACTTTTGGGGCAGCAAGCCATGCCAACTTGACTCGTCGGCCTAAAAGCATAAGCTCGTATAGGAAACGAGTCAATTTGAGCCAAAATTTTGGGCCCATAGACCTGTTTAGACCGATTGATTTTCACCCCTACTAGACCAAAGAACCAGCCTAGCCTCAAATACACGCACAATGCCCCCAAAGCACATATGCCCTATGCTTAGAATCACGATGGGCTAGCCATCTAATTCTCGTACATAGGGGTGATAACGGTCCAAGCCGAGCTATGACCGGCCACCCAAGTTCAGCGCGGCCCATTAAGCAATCTGGACTTTTCGATTTTCTAGATAGAATTTAAAGAAAAATATTGAATAATAAATAGGAAAATTTAATGTAACTATGCCCCTGTTTGTGATAGATTATTTTTGAATTTTAAGCAAAAAAATAACCGGTGGAGAGGCGAATATCATCTATTTATTCCATAATATCGACATGATTCAGACAATTTACTGAACCCATTATTCATTGTTGGGGACAATTGCCAATTTTGCCCCTCCATTCATTTCCTATAAATCATTCACATGCAGTTACAAAAGGGTTAAAATGGACTTTTGCATTTCCCAAACCCGTTACCTTATGAAAATTTGCACAAAAGAAGCAGCTTTATCTCTTTGCAAGTGGGGGACGTTGAGTTGATGGGAAAATCGGTTTTTTTTTTTTTCCAAACTAGCGCGTCCAGACAGGCGCTATATAAGAAAATAAGGAAAAAAGGGACAGGCTCGAGGGCTAACTTATGAAGTCCAAGAGATTTACTTGCCGAGCTCAGCTCGGCCGATGGGCTAATGCTAGAGCAAGCCAAGCTGCAAGCCACCCGCGTACGTCACCCCTACTTATAGATTTAGCCTCTGTTTGTCTATCATTAATTTAAAATTCTGTTTGTTACAGTAAGATTCTTCACCACACATTCACTCAATAAAATATTTTACACACAAATCAATAAAGCTACTTTAAATTTTAACTACACATTCTCTTAAAAAATATTATTCAAAACTTCATTCTTCTCCCAATAATGAGAGACAAACAAACTATTAGTTCGTCACATACAACTTTTATTTCAACTTTCTTGGATCATAATTTACTTATTTTGATTGGAAAAATTAGAATAATAATAATTTAACACCCAAGGGCTCATTCAACTGGACAGTATGTCTATGGGATTTCATTTGGACAACCTCATTTCTGTTTAATTCAAACACGATTATTTGAATCAATATATGTAATCAATGTTACGAGTGACTAATAGGTGCCCAATTTTTCTAAAGGAGTGACAGTGAAACATGAACTAAAATATTGTCTCTTCTGATACCATGCCAAATCAGTTAATTTAAAAGTTTAAGCAATTAGAGAGTGAACGCGTTTATATTATTAATTTGTCGATGCGAAAGAACATACTCTCAAACACACTTTTTTTCTGTTTAATTCAAGCACAATAAATCAGATCAATGAAAGTAATAAGCAACTTATAAGTAACTCAAAGGATGATTTGTACGAGATGCCTCGCACAAAAAAAAATTTGTATCTTTAAAGGAAAAATGGGAGAGCGCCTCGAATCAAACATACACAACAAAATCAGATTCTACACATAAATATAATATATACTTGGGTTGAACTTTAGGCTCAAAAGATTAGCTCCTCACCATCATTATGATCTGGAAATGTAACACATCTGAAAACTTTGCACTTTGAACACAGTATGCATCCAGTCTGCAGAGTTTGTGATAGCAGTTAATATATATATATAAGTTGATTCATATTTTCGAAGAACACAAAACCAGACACAACAACAACAACAAGAGAAACTATTTTTCTGATATAGACAATATGTAATCATTCAATATTATTAAGAATATGTACGATAGAACAGTCACGCGTGTGATATGTGGTGTTAGGTTTGCACCAACGTTATGCCTCAAACCCTTATCTTTTCGCAATGGATGAACTTACTGGTCATATTCAAGATGAGAACCCTTGATGTATGATGAGGTTTTAATTGATGAGACTACAAATGTGTAGTCATAAGTTAGAATTTTGAAGTACTTTAAATCTAAGGGAATGAAGTTGGGCAAAAGAAGAAAAGATACCAGCAATGCCACTTTAGTAATAGTATGGATAAGAATAAAAATGGAGTAGCTATAGAGGACTGTTTTGTCTGAAAAAGTGAGTGTTTTTGGTATCCAGGTTTGATTATCAACAAATAATGAGTTCTGCTGAACAATGATTAGACTTTTATGGTTATAAGTTGTTGGGTTTCTAAATGACAAAAAGTATTTAAATTGAACATAGTGGAAATGGATGTGGCCACAATAAAATGTATAGTACAAGAAAAGAGAATATATACTCACAAGCGGAGTGATAACTATGAGTTCAAAGGTCTAGTTCAAGTGGGAAGAGTAAGTTTTACTATGTCAGTTATCTGAGTTTTATTGGGGAAGTATGGGTGAAGTTAAAATAAATGTGGGGTGATAATGATCAGGGAGAAAATTAAGGGATGGAGATTTAGGTGGTTGAGACACTTTTTGTGTAGACTTGAAGTTTTAGAGTTACGCGATCTCAGTATAACCAGTCTAAAGAAGAAGCAGAAAAATAATTGATATAGCTGTCTCCAAATTTATTGGGAATTAAACTTTCTTTGTCATGGTATTGCAATCAGGATCAAAGAGAAACAATTCTAGATGCAATTTTATTAGATCTTAGTAAAAGATTGAGACCTCTATATTAACTTCTCAGATAAAGTCTCTAACATGCAATGTTTGTCAATGTAGACACGCCTTATCAGCTCTGTTAAAATGTCATCTAGAACGATTTAAGTAAATGGTGAATGAAGCCACATCTTACAGCTCTACATGCTGGGCAACGACGGTATATCCTATTGTTCTCAGCTTTAACGTTCGTCTTCTGCCCATTACAGAAGTCGCATAGCAACCATCCTCTGCCATTGCAAGATTCACACACAATTCCTGAATCAACCTTTAAAATAAAAGGTTTCAGTGAAGTTAGAGTAACAGCATTGAAGACAAAATTTGCAAGAGCAAATTCATGGCAGCATAAAATTCTCTTAGATGTTATGAAGAATCAAGAAGGCACGAGTAAATATGTCCAGATGCGCCACAAAAATTTGTAACATACAGGATATAAATGATAGTTCAGTAATAAAAGAAATTCCAATATAATTTCAAAAAACAAAGAGGAAAATATGAATATCAATTAGGTAAGCATACCATTTTAAAACATAATTCAAATATATCACTTTTGAGATAAACGACTGGTTAATGATTTCTGTCACTCAATTCAATTCTCATAAGCCCTTCTATATTTCATACACATCATTTTGAGATAAAACAAATTTCAACTCCAATTTCTCTCCGAACATGGTCCTTTTCTCTAGTTCTAAGAGATGCTTGTGAGAGCCTAAAATTGCTACTTTGATTTCAATCAAAACTAAAGCAACCCTCTACAGGACCAAATATTTCCTTTTAAATTTATCTCCTCTCAAGGTGAAAAGTTGAATGCAGTTCAATTATGGAAGTATTGGCTTTAAAAAAATGAGGCATGACTAAAAAGAACTCATGTTCAGAGATCAGTCATTAAGCCTGCATACTAATTACTTTCTTCGTCTGAATTCCCAACATGAGGCTAATAGTTTCTGATTACAACTAATAGGTTCATGATTAGAAAATGGGACAGCCAACTTAATGGCTAATATGCATGTTTACAAAGGAATTGAAGTTCATTGAAACAGTATATGCTCAAGTCACTACGACTTCTAAGTGTAACACATGATTTATAATGAGAGTAACAGAATAAAGGTTATATTAAATTAAAAGAATGGGATGACACATTCTTCACTTCATCTATATATAAAACCAGAGCAACCCTTAACAAACAAGCATGAATAGTGCTGTCTTTTTATGATTGATTAGTGAGAAAGCCAAATGCTAATTCCGATATAATAAGCTTAAAGTACAACACCCATTGTGTAACAAAGGGGCAGATATCACATTCAGCTCTTAATAATTCTTATTCTCCATTAACGATTTATGGGCAAAAATAAATTGACATGATCCACCGTAACGTGGTTCCTGTATGGAAATGGACAGGTTTCTTTCCAGTCTCGTGATGACCCCGTTACTCATAACTCAGAAATGAAAACCATGTCACTTCTATATTCATTACAGGAACAATTCATCAGTGCCTGAAAGTTTCTCCCTTTATTTTAAACACCGCTGTTCCATTCTTAGGCAAACCATCCATCCCAATGGTTTAATAACTGGTTTTATTGTCAAGCTATCTGACAATTTCAATATTTTGAAGTGCATCATCCTTCATCTTTGCTGAAGTTCTGATGGCTTGGATCGACTTCTAGATCCTAATTGCTCCCCGATTAACTCCCATAAACAAAAACATGTGAATCAAAGAAGCCACACACAATTCAAGAATCAAGAGGCTAAGCAATCTGGGACATACAAAACTAGTCGCATTGACTATGAACAATTAAAAGAACTTCATTTCATGTTAATGATGACATGAATGGTTGTTCATAGAAACTATTACTCATCAAAGCACATGGATTCTCTTCAAACTACATGCAGTGATATTCTACACTCCAACATTATTTGAAAATTTTACTTAATTATTTTCTTTCACCTGATAATAAGCAAATAACAATGATTTAAACTCTAATACTCATATCCAAAAGATTCAATGTACCGTATTCCGCACCAGTTGCTGTAACGGCATGCAACGCGCAAGTTTTACAAAATGCCTGGATGAGTCATTTGGCAATGTCCATTTACAAGGAAAATTCAACTTCAGAGCATTAGCAGCCATGCTCAATGCTTAGTTGCCAAGAGTTTCTTCTAGCCCACACAATTCCCTTGCTATACCCATCCATCACCACTCATTTCTGGTCCCAAAATCTGCCCCTGCATCCTATCTTTATCACAAAAAGGCCACCCACAACTCCAATTGTGGCTCAAACTTTAAGCCCCACATCACATCGAAAAAGGTCAAACTTGAAAGCTTATTTTACAATATAACCCCTAATATCTCAGGGGTAGAAGTGTAATCGGTGCACCAAAAATTTCAAGGTCAAGTTGTTTTAGGCCGAGAAAAGAGGGTTGTGCTGGCTAGTTTATATCTTTAATTGCACTTTCCTTTAGAAAATAAGATCAAAACAAGTTACAAACTTACTCAACTCTACTGGTATTGATTCTTGAAATCACAATAAAAAGCACAAATTTGGGATCTGACCTACCTCACTGGCTGATGTTCATAATAATAATAATAATATAATCATAAAATCGTATGCCCCTTCATTGTTTACTATTCACAGAATTGCCACCAATGGGCACATTAACAAGAACAATGAATCCCAAACCAGATCAGCAACTATGAAACTCGCAAGCTCCCTCTTCTCCTTCACTGTAATTATATCACTTACCGTGCCTATTATTTTCGTAATTTCTGTTCGGGTAGGCCCATATTCCACCGACCCGGCATGTAACAAACCCGACCCACGAAATTTGAGATCCGATCTAATGACAGTTATCATCAACGGCTACTCGGAAAACCGCATCCCACATATACAATCAATCGCCGCCGCATACTCCGCCTCCCCGTCGATCTCAGCCGTCATTCTCCTCTGGTGCAACTCCTCCACTCCACCGCAAACCCTTTCCTCCCTCGCCCAAAACCTCCCCGCCACCATCCTACGCCCGCCCTCCTCCAGCCTGAACCACCGATTCTACCCCTGGGATATTATCAAAACACGGGCCGTCCTCATCTCGGACGACGACATCGAACCGAATCAGAAATCCATTTCCTTCGCCTTCACCACCTGGAAATCGAACCCGGACCTCATAATTGGGTTTTTCGCTAGATCCCATGCTTATGACTTGCAATCCAAATCATGGATCTACACCATGGAGAAAGAAAAATACTCGATCATACTAACCAAGTTCATGATAATAGACCGTACCCACCTCCAAATATACACATGCGATGATAAATACATCAAAACCAGGCACATCGTGGATGAAATGAACAACTGCGAGGACATTTTGATGAACTTCGTGGTGGCGGAAAATGCAAACAAGGGCCCATTATTGGTGGAAGCAAAAGGGGGTGTAAGAGACTACGGAGATGCCAGAAACGACGACGGATTACGAGTGAGCGAGGTGGGGTTAAGCAGTAGGATAGGGGAGCATAGAAAACGAAGAGGAGAATGTATAACAGAGTTTCATAGATTGTTGGGAAGAATGCCATTGAGGTATAGTTATGGAATGATGGTTAATTCAGTTGGGGAACAGGGATTGTGTGTGAAAGGTGAGAAGCTGGTGCCTTGCGACCAACAGATTTTTTAACGGATTGTTAAATCAGATTGGAGTCGAGCTTGGTTTCATCATAGGATCGTCATGCTCATGAACAGATCAAGAACTGTCTGAACCGGTCGAAGACTGCTCCAGTATTCAAAGGATTTTGCTTTGTATGATGTTACAAAATTGTAAGCTTAACTTTTTGTTCTAATATTTAGATATTTTTATTCTAACAATTCTCAGTGTAATCACAAACAATTGTTGGATAACGTGGTCATGTTTTGATATATTGAATTGAATTGTAGAGTTTTATAGCATGGCAGACTCCACAACCACCTCCTCAAGCATTCTACCTCCAGCGGGATCAAAAAAAGTTGTATTAAAGTGTCATTTTGCATTTCAAGCGGTATCCCGGGTTTCGTTTCGAGTCCATTTCCCATGGGTTCCCAATGACCATCCTCGAGAGGGCAATCAAGTCATGGACATACTTCCCATCATGGAAAAACATAACAATACCACTCTTAAAGCAGATGACGGTTGAGAAGAATTTGTTCGGTTCGATACCCCAAGGCCAGTTACTTGTATCATAGCTGATGGGGTCTTGAGTTTTGGTTGTGATTTTGCTCAAGAGAAAGGGATTCCCCTCATCTATTTTCGTATTATTAGTGCTTGCTCCTTTTGAGCCTTTTTTTTTAAAAGTGAACTCGTTATAGCCGTTGACGTATTTTTTAGCGATTTAAATTTTTAGATCAAATGGTTCAACACAAATTGAATTTGCTTTTCGTGATGACATTGGCAACCGGCATTGGCTTGGATCAAATAGTAAAAAGCACGATGGGAATGTAAGGTTTTCCAAGGTAAAGTGACCTTCCAAGTTTTAAACAAAACCAAAATATAAATATCATTTTAATCTTCTTGGTTTGTCCCACTTCATATCCTTTCCTAACACCACAACTACTCGATCCAAGCATTACTTACCTGAATTGTTGTGGGATAGAACAAGCATAGAAGATTTCTCTCAATGAGATACGAGCCCACAAATTTTTAATATTATTATCGATTGTAGTTATAGATGTGACCTCATTTTTAACTCGGGAGCAAGAACATTGCCATGGTTTTTGGTGACCAAATTATCTCAAAAGTCGGGCATGTTCTTGTAGTACTATGCGCATCCATGGTCCTTGCGACCGAAGCTAATGACCCAATTATTTATTATTCTTCCATAGACGCCTCCAACATTAATTTATATAAATTATACAATAAATATTAAAATAAAAAATTTATGAACCATTGATACAAAAGTATGAACTCTCTCAAAAATCCACACTTTCTTCAAACTTTGTAAGAATTCTACTTTTTTCTCTGGCTTTCTTCTTTCCTCATAGTTGTAATATATATCTATTTCAAAAAATATGACACTGCTAATTTCTTTTTATTTATAATTAAAAGTTGTTTATAAATATTTTCGACTCGTACTCTTAGCCCATGTTTAATTTAAATATAAAAATTTGATAAAAAAATTAATTCAAAGATAACTTTTCACAACGTTTCAACAATGCATTAAATCAATTTTTATCAAAATCTACTAAAATTTGACGTTCAAAAAAAAAAATTTGAATATGTTATTGATGCGTCGAATTGAAATTAAGTTAAAATAAATAATTAATTTTAATCACATATTTTATTAAAATTACAATTTTTATTAATTTTTTAAACACATTTTTTAGATGCTTTAAAAATATGATTTTGAACAAAATGTTCCATTTTTGTGTAATTGTAAGGGATTTTCTCTCGTTACTGGGCAACCAATGAAAATTTTCCGAATCTGAGTAGCGGTAGAGCAATCAATGCCCGCTGAAAACGGAGCTCCTCTTGCATGTCTCAGTACACATGGAGATGGAAAGGGAGAAAATATTTCTACTTTGTGTGAATCTGATTGTCCATTTCGGATGAGAGAGGATTTGGTAGAAATCTTCTTTTTATCTGTTAATCGAGAGGGGGATTTTTCAATTTTTTCCTGTAAAGTGCGAGGAATTAATTGATGTGGTGATCCATCATATTTCGTTGCTTGGGATTTGAAATTTTTGTTGTTTATCTGGGTCTGTGATAAATTTGTGCAACGAAATATGGTGTGGCCTCCACAAATCAATCATGGAACGTCTTCAATGCCTAGGTTGATTGCGGTGGCAATTGACAGGGATAAAGGAAGCCAAATTTCTCTGAAATGGGCTGTTGAAAATCTTGTCGCCAAAGGTCAGACCCTAATTTTGATTCATGTTAAAGCAAAACAGAGCTCACCATTTTTGGCACCATCCGCATCTCTACCTCTGCCAAGTAAATCTCTCTCTCCCTCTCTCTCTCTCTCTAGGTGTGTGTATGTGGGTAGTGTACAAATTTGTGGAGTTGCTTAGTTGCTTGCATGCAAATTGTAGTACTGGTGTTTTGGCTCTGGAGGAAGAGACGGGGCCGGACATCACGGCGAAGGTGGGGTGGGGGTGTTTTGAGCAATATTTTGTTTCCATGCACGTTTGAATAGGTTTCATTTTTCGTAAGTAAAAGAATCTACTTATTTTGGTAGTAAGTTAAAAGGTTAGTTTAAGTAACTTTTCATTTTGTTCGATCAGCTTGACTTTTATATAATCAATTTGCAAAACTTGTGATTAGCATGGGAGTGATTTGGTAAGAGATTGAGGCCATGTCCTCCTCATTTATTTTACATGTCTACTAACATTCAGTTTTATATACTTTTGAGTATTGATACGTGTTTATAAAATAAAGAGTTCTGAAGTTATCTTACTTAAAACTTAAGATTTTAGATACAGAAAAATATGTTGCATTAATTAAAATTATCAAATTTGTTGAGACGTTTTACCAGTTAAGGTGCTTGGTTTCTTTTTATGTGCATAAGCAGCTACCATTTAAAATGCACTAAGCCAAATTTTATTAGGTGCTTCTTTGATTTCTCGTGTCTCTCTACCGACATTCAGTGTATTTTAATTGTTAATGATGCTAGTTGCTCATAACATTTTCTGGTGCAGGGCCTAACCAGATTTCTGATATGGATGAGAATGGGTCGGCTAATGTGGAATCTGATGCACAAACAAAGGAATTGTTACTTCCTTTCCATGTATACTGTGCAAGGAAAGACGTGAGCATTCAAGAATTAGACATGTTTGCCTTCATTATACTTAATAGTAGAAAATAGCTAGTTCTTTTTAAAACTTTTAGATGAGGTGCTAATATTAGAGCAGGCAAAGGCTTTGAGTTCGGGTTCGCCACTGCCTCTGTGAAAACCATGCACCTGTAAGGCCTTCATTAAAGTCTGAATTCAAAATAAATTAATGTGTCCCCGAAAATGAGGTACTGGATATCCTCTAATCAATCTGGAATGAACACGAAAACGGAAAATCCTTTACCAGACGAGAATTTCTTAACGTAATTCATGCTCTGCATTCTAACATTGTGCTCAATTGTCAGATATCATGCTATGATGTTGTGCTAGAAGACACAGATGTAACCAAAGCAATAGCTGAATTTGTAAAGCAATCAGGAATTGATGTATTGGTTCTTGGTGCAACAGCGAAAGGCAGTATATTCAGGTACGCGTCTTATTTCAAGTTCCTCTGTCTTCAGCAGTAACACTATTTTTTTCTTAATGGTTCTTTCATTACTTCAATTGCTATTTGCTTAAGCACATTGCTCTAAATATTAATAATCAGTTCTTCATGTTTGGCTAATCTTGAAAAATAGTTAGATACTTGTATGTACCTTTGTCTCCAAATATGTATGGATAGCTGACTATGGGATACAGAAAAAAAGAAGTTACTTTTTAAGAAAGTAACTTTCCTTACTTTCAAAACAAGTAAGTGATTTCCTAATTTGACAAATTAAAGAATGATTTATTTTACCACTTACTGGTTTTGAAATTTCACAACTAATAATGTTATATGAATAGAACATTTATGTAAAAATGCTGCTAAGTCGAGAATTTAAAAATCATTTTGGGCTCATCAACAATCTACTCATTCCTCTCACTAGCGTCACTGACAACAAACTTTCGTCAGATATTATGCTTTAGCTTTGTAATTATGGAGCCTAAGTTTATTTGATTACTGAAGATATTTAGGGAAACTATTTATGATAATTAAAGTATAAAACTAACTTCCACACAGGTCACTACACTGTACATAAAAATGGCATGCTCAAGCTCTTTTCACTTGGCAATACTGCAGTTGCATTTTGATTCCCAAAAAGATTTTAGATTCATGAACTGCCTTTAATGAACCCCTTAATATATTACATTCTTGTATTTACTTTAATGCAAAACAGATTTTAGAAAAGTCTAATTTATTTAGCCTTTAGCACTGTAGATTTAAAGCAAAAGACATTCCAGGAAGTGTGCTAAAAGGGGTGCCAGATTTTTGTACCATATATATCATCCAGTGGAAAGGAAAGATTTCATCTATGAGAGCTGCTTCCCGTCCACCCCCGTCCATCATAAGCCCATTGCGTGCGCAAATAATGCTTCATGTCTGCAGCCAATCCAACACATCTGAACCATCATTATTCTCCAGCAACAATTCCAAAAGTTGGTCATTTTTCTGAAATATTATTCTCTGTTTTTTCTATACCATCCAGCCATAGATTCAGTAGTGAGTTTATTCTATGCAGGTTCTTTTTTCGAACAATCAAAGACAGGATCTGAACCATCTCCAAATGCCATGCAAAATGAGGCACACTTCATGAAGTATGTCATAATTAGTTCCTCAAAGCATAAGATACACTGTGCCCCCAATACTTACTGGGATCCCATAGTGAATCTGCCTTCAATTTTCATGCTACATTAAAATGATGACCAAAAGTTGATTTTTGCATTACTGTTATATGGCAACTTTAATTAAAGCGCCTCTTCTAATTCTATAAGCCATTAGAGAGAAGACCAATTTTATTCATTTAGGTTTTGTTGCAATGTACCCCTTCAAGACCTGTTCATTTTTTTCATCATAAAATGCATAAACAATTTTTATGAATGGGTGGCAGCAAGACTTAGGATCTTTGCCTACTCGCATACCACGTTGAACCACCCCATCTAAATTTTCAAGTTGTTAAAGAAGGGAAATATTTATTCATTTAAATGTCTTAATATTTTATAAGCTAACTCAAGTGTTTTACTGCAAACAGGTCTCCATTTACTCACAGGATGGGTCCAAATGGCAAACCATATGATCTCTCACCTCAAGATACTAACATATCCTTTGTCAGCTCTGGAATGAAAAGCATTGACATCGTCTCACGAAGGAAAAGCATTGACATAATGTCTGGAAGGAAGAGCATTGACATGTTTCCTTCATATTTTGAATTTGAAAGTGGTCATACCCCTCCCCGGCTTTCAGGCTTATCAGACATAGAAAATCATGCCTTTGAGTCATGGCAACTTGGGCGAAAATCGGTAGGCACAATCCCACTGGAATTCTCGTATGCCTCACTTGAGAACGATAGAACATCCACGTCACAGTCAATGGTAAGGTCATCTCTTCTTAAAGATCCACAAGTCATTTACGAGACATAAGTTACCTGGGAACACTATTATCTCTCCACATATTTGAAAATTTTTTATGGTGTAGATGCAAGATATTTCTCCACATATTTGATTTTTTTATCTATTGCTTGATGAGAAGTGGTTATATAGTTTCAGGTTAAGACATTGCAGAATTTACTATACAAATGACTGCTGATGTTTGGATGTTTTCAATGCCTTTATGCTTTAAAGTTTTTAAGATCAATGAATTCGAAGAATGGGTTTAAAACCAGGGTAACAGAGCACTTCTGTTTGTATCTTGGAACTTGATTATGAATTCCCCTCAACCTCAACGAAATGGGAAGTAGAAAAAAAAACGTTATTGGATACACCTAGGACATGGATTCTATGTGAATCGATGAATTACTTCTAGCAATAACTTCCTCTCCCATTACTTCATTCTTTCTGTATCCCTTGCCTTTGTTCTTACTCACCAAATGGCACTTAATCCATATCTTTAGACATGAAACACGTTTTTCATAAAAATCCCTTATATACCTTCCATGAAGAGAATAAGACCTCAGTGACATCGAGTACCATAAAAGCATGTAAGAAATCAGGCTTGTCATCTCCTGGATTAAAAATCTATATTTTTATTAAAAGTTTTTCAAGGATATAAATGATAAAAAAATATTACTTCCTGTTCTTAAAATGATCAATGCACTGGAGAATATACATCCACTTCAAATATTAATATCTTCTCCTTCTACTAGATATCAGATATTTTTTATAGCAAATCTCAGAGTTTGTTTGCTATATTTGTGGAGAAAACTGGAGTTTGTTATTAATCAATTTATGACTATAGGAGGAAGTAGAAGCAGAAATGAGAAGGTTAAAGCTGGAGCTCAAGCAAACAATGGATATGTACAGTACCGCGTGCAAGGAAGCACTCTCGGCAAGACAAAAGGCACGAGAAACTTTCTGTTGCACTGGACTTTAATATTTCTGTGCAGTCTCTATAACATTTGTGATATAGGCAAAAGAGCTCCAGCACTGGAAAATGGAAGAACAACGAAGATTAGAAGAGGCTCGATTAGCAGCAGAAGCTGCATTGGCGCTTGTAGAAAAGGAAAAGGCCAAGTCAAGGGCAGCCCTCGAGCATGCTGAAGCTGCACAGAAAATAGCAGAGTTAGAAGCACAAAAGAGAATAAATGCAGAAACGAAAGCACTAAAAGAAGCAGAAGAGAAGACTAAGGTACTAAATGCTTTGGCAAATTCAGATGTTAGATACAGGAAATACTTAATTGAGGAGATTGAAGTTGCCACGAATTATTTTTCACAAGCTCATAAGATTGGAGAAGGAGGTTATGGGCCAGTTTATAAGTGCTGTCTTGACCACACTCCTGTTGCAGTTAAGGTTCTTCGTCCTGATGCTACTCAAGGAAGATCACAGTTTCAGCAAGAGGTACGTGAATGCAATAAAATTACTTTCACAAAACATGGTTATACATGAATTGGAAAAAAAAAGAAAATAACAATGTATTGGACAGTAAATTGGCTCGTCAAACGAGAAGTCCAGTGTAAGAAATCATGTTTCGGGAGCATGCCAATACATTTTATATCAATCAGTATGGTTCTTGGATTTGGAGAGATGAGCATATTTCAATCATGTACCCTCAACTTATATACAAGTGTCCCATATCTCTAAATCTTAGTATTTTATTGTATCATTTCAATAATTCCAGGTCGAAATTTTGAGTTCTGTACGGCATCCCAACATGGTCCTTCTTCTAGGAGCCTGCCCTGAGTATGGTTGCTTAGTATATGAATACATGTCCAATGGAAGCTTGGAAGACCGTTTATTCCAGCGTGGAAAAACTCCTCCACTATCTTGGCAGCAGAGGTTCCAAATCGCTGCTGAAATTGGCACAGGACTGCTTTTCCTCCATCAGACAAAGCCCGAGCCACTTGTACATCGGGATCTAAAGCCTGCCAATATTTTGCTTGACCGTAACTTAGTTAGTAAAATTGGTGATGTTGGCTTGGCCCGGCTTGTCCCTCCATCTGTGGCAGACACTGTCACTCAATACCTCGTGACGTCTGCTGCTGGAACATTCTGCTATATTGATCCTGAGTATCAACAAACTGGCATGCTTAGTGTTAAATCCGACATATACGCACTTGGAATCATATTCTTACAGCTTCTTACAGGCAAGCAACCAATGGGTCTGACTCATCATGTTGAAAGAGCGATTGAGACAGGGACATTATGTGAGATGCTCGATCCATCGATCCCTGATTGGCCGGTTGAAGAGGCCTTGAGCTTTGCCAAATTAGCACTCAAGTGTTCTAAACTACGAAGGAAAGACAGACCGGATCTTCGTAAGGTTATCCTGCCAGGATTGAACAAACTGAGAGCACTTGCACAAGATACCACTTCAAATTCTGCAGATCCCTGATCCAGCCGTAGCTACATTTTTGGGTCTAGAGTTACTGAGTAAGTTAACATACATCATCTTGGAACTTTTATGGATATATTCTACACATTGAACTTCCTATATTGCTGCACATTTATAACCTACAGGAATGGAACTCTGAAGTATACAAAAATCAATTTTCACCAAATACACTGGATCGAAGTTTATTTCTAATGGCATATCAAGACTCAAGATTCAATAGTCATCTAAATTACTAATTGTGGAACTGCGTAGAGCGTAATTGTATTGTATATTTTTCCCCTTGACTGCAGATTTTTTACGATTTTCTTGGATTCAGGGGTATTTAGGCATTCTGTACGTGTATCATGCCGTCTTAATATTCCTAACTATATGAGAGGTGCAGAACGAGAGGAGTGAGATCATTGAAAATTTCTCCACAATAGTGTAAACTTTTAAGTGGCAAGTGTACATAGCTCTTACATTTAGGGTGTACCACGATAAATGTGTGCTTGTTTGGTACTGATTTCGTTTTGCTTGATACTAGGATTAGGATGAATGCCATAACACTAGGCCCAGTAGCATCAAATGAACAAAGTAAAAATAATCAAGATTTCTAATGTGTATGCATATGAAATTTTATGGTGCAGGAAATCTGATGCCAGGTCCTCTTCTTGTGCTTTGTAGAACATCGAGTAGTTCTATACAAATGGCACAAAGAACTCAGGGACTATGCCTCGTAACCAATGCCCTCTATGGATTTTAACATCAATCAAATGGTTTGGCAAATTCCTCAAGGGAACGAGTCAAGATAATGCTGGATAGGAGTTCTGGAATTTTGTCCATCCTTCACTATAACAGCATCTCCAGGATTTCACCTCCAACTTACATGTAGCTTGAAACTCGACCTGGCAGTGAAAGATCATATACTTTCTGATTACCAAACAGTAACAGCTTATGAAAAATAAGTCATTTTGTTGTCCATTTCAATAGCACTTGTACACATGCACTGTATACTTTGTACATTCACAGCATGATTTGCTCTCTAGTCACAGCATTTGTGCATATATATTGTATCAAATGGAATCTTGACTAGGAGCTTAATTAACATAAAATAAATCAACATTGGGTAAGTTACACAGGCTGCCAGTGTCCTCTACCTTTCTATAATTACAGATTGCGAAAATTTAGACACGGTATTCCTCAATGAAAATCCAGTTTCATTGTTGGACTAAATCACAAAGCGAATTAAGGGTATCCGAAATTTTTCCAAAACAGTCAATAAGCTTGTCACCTTGGCGTCTAGCAAAATCAATCTGTACAGCATCTGCGTTTTTAAGATCAGCTAATCTGTAGTCCACATCATCTGCTAGGTTTCCTTCAAGTATTGCATTAATTTGCAGTGCATTTTCCCGTAGAATTTGAGCTAGTGTTTCTTCCTTCGTTTCTACATTGCTCTCCTCATTTGCACTTGAATACATCTTTTCATTTCTGCTGGATTGCTCTAACATTATTTTCCCACTCGTGACGTATCCCCATGGATTTAATCTTTGAATTTTGCGCTTTTGGCGTTTCATCCTCTGCCCTTGCTTCTTGGAACCTAATGATACAAAATTATAAATACGTAATCACAGAGTAATCTTCTGTTTCCAACTAAAAGCTTCATAAATTTTGGAAAGTAAAATGAAAAACCATTAATGTATTTTAAATCCAATACCTTTCATCAAAAAATACTTTCAAAATATAAAATATAAGATTCAATTAATTTGCGATCTATAATTAATTGACATATATTCTTAGAAATACAAGTAATTATAGGAACAAGTTCTTCACATACTCTATTGTCAAAATTCAACAACCTTAATAATAATCAATAACCTGTCCCCTAGATTGGCAAAATAATTTCTTAAATGAAACACCCTTACACGTTACCCTGATGAAGTTGTTATAATGAAAATATCTGGTCTTCTTAAGAGAAAAAGAAAGGATTTTTCAGAAATTAACACCCTAATTCATACATCTCTAACGAAAGTGGCATCTGTTTTGTATGAATTGTAAATAATGCCCTGTTTGCCGAGATTTTTTAGAATATATTTTGTTAAAAGTGATTTTTTGGAGAATGTGCAGTTAAAAGTTGGGAACAATTTTAGGTTTACATGCAAAATTATTTTATTAAGCAAATATGGGGTTGAAAATGAGTTTGGTGAAAAATGAACTTTAGAATTTGGGGGCCAAACAAGAGCTATATAAAATAGGTATAAAGTGGAAGCCTCATCTCCAAAAACTTCCACGAGGCATAATGGTTAAAAAGAATAAAAACTTTTTTCCCCAAACTCTACCTATTTCAATTTGGTTCCTATGGTCCAGATAGTTTAAAGTAGTTAGATGACCTATGATATTTTGTTCTTAAAAACCTTCTACGAAAGTTATAGGGCCCTCATGAACTTATCCAATTGATGCAGAACGGGGTAGAGAAAATAGGAGAAAAGAAGAGAGATCATGAGAGAAATGTAGGAGAACGAAAAGTTAAATTCAGATCAATATTCAACAGCTCTCAAATAGTCTATATAGATGGAAGCCCTAGTTCCCCTTTTGCAGTGTAAAGAACTTAACTTCAAGGGAAGTCCTAATACACCACAATATTTTCAAAATATCAAAGTCCATTTGAATTTTATCTATGCAAATATAATCTAAACTAATCTGTATTTAGTAAGTCTGTTTAGGTTTGGTTAATAGGGATGTAAGGTGTGATATGTAGTGCACATCTAATTTATATTTTGCTATATTTTCTTGTGTCATGTTATTCCTCAGATTACATTTTACAACCTATCAATTGAAAAGATGTGATGATGCACAAGGATAGATGTATTAATAAATGATACATCCCCTTCATTCTGTAAATTGCCAAAATATATCACAAAGAGCAATGCAAATTAACCCCAACAGCATATATGATGCAAACTTATTTCAGTCCAAACTTAGCTCATGCCCCATTCATTGTACACTTTAACCATGCTGTCATATATCTTATATAAACCAAAGAGTACTTATGTGAACTCCTCCATATATGAAAAGTAAAACAACTAGAACTCTACATGGTTTAAAAAGGCAGTAGTGAGGTGCGCCTCACCGTGAGGCGCATGTAGTATACCTCGAGGCGGTATTTTTGAGACTAAAAATATAAGGCTCACGCTTCTAAATCTGAGGCGCGAGCCTCTCATGGAGCATGAGGCGAGCGCTTCATTTAAAATTTGATTTTTCAATTGTATGAAAAGAAATCAGAAATGACACTTTTTAAAAAAGAAAATGGCCCATTTAAAAAGGCATTTTTGGCCCAAACAAAACAATAAAATACCTAGAAAACTAAATGGTAGCCAAAAATTAGAGGACCAAAAAGGGGAACAAATTCAACAGAATTTCAAAAGTCAAAATTCAAGAAGAGTGTCGTCTTCTTCATAGTTCATCAAGTATGTTTTTCCTCTTTTCTTTTTCTTTTTCTTAGGATTCAGTAAATCTTAAATGCAATTAGTTACTTCATATACACGTCTGGAAATTACAAATTTTATGAATGTTTTGATTTATATAATTAACACACACGATTTCATCCAATCACTTGTATAAACTCTAAAACTCGTGTATCCATACTTCTTAATCTGCAACATCTCTTCAATATCCCCACATCATTGTTAAATCTTCATACAACAGTACACTATACCCAAATTTATGTTGTTCCACCATAGCCAACTTTCTTACAGAAAATAAAAGTGTAACTATATGCTAATGGCTATATATCCTATTTACGATATGCTCCAACTTTTGATTTTTTTGTATTATTTTATAGTTCTTTTACTTAGATTTTTTGTTTTTTGTGAGGCGATCCGCCTCGCCTCATAAAGAAAAACCACCTCAGTACTTAGTTTCGCCTTTTTAAACCTTGGAACTCTACATAAAGTTGATGTATACAATTTACCAGTATCATGCTTAATCTTTCACAGGTCGTGCAATGTTTACTTTTCCCATTTTGTTCACCTCACATGGGCGTTCATTTACAATGCCAGTCAGTAACACACAAATTGCATCAATAGTGTCTTCTCAAGATTCAACTTAGAGCAAAACACCAAAAAGCCTATTCTTTTACGTAATCCTAAATGTCATCCCTGGCAACAATGAAGAAAACATATCTCCCCTGAACAAAAAGATTAATCTTTCACTTCCATTTACATTTTTTTCTCCCTTCTTTTCCTATAAAGAACCCCTAAACAGAATATAACTTTCCTCAAACTTCTTTTCTTTAATTTCATCCCTTAGTTTCAATAAAAACACCTAAGGATCCATTTACTTCCTGAATATAATGAGCATGAACATAATAGATTATGAAACACAAAGACGTCATTTGATTCTTGAGGAAGGGAAAACTGATTTATGGATCTCCCAATTCTTGATTTGGCTCTTAAAAATGAAAGCAATGCCTTAAGGGCCATCTGTGAGCTCATTTTACTTGAAAAAACTACAACTTCTTAAGCACAGCTTCTGCGATATCAGCATTCACCACTAGATCTAGTGCTTCCTATATTATAAATCATTTTTCAATGTCCTCAAGAATTACCATATTTGTGAAAACTACATCAAAAAGGTAACAAATTTCTAGACCTAGATTGGTCAACTATGCTTCAATTTTGCCAATTCAACAAACAAATAGAAGTACAACAATAAAATTACCCGTTTCCAATAAGAATGTGGTCGAAGGACCCTGCGCTTCTGGGTCAGAATCCGGGTCGGTATCCATCACAGACTGCTCCTCCGCCACCGCCTCAACCTCAGTCTCAGCCGCCGTGCTATGACTGTCACTCTTCTTCCCTTTGGCCTTGACACACCTGTCAATTGCCCTAAAAACCTCAATATCTAATGGTCCATTTGCTCCTCCATCTTCTTCATTCTTTAACCTCTTGTACTCGTTTAATAATGCATCCCATTTTCTTTTGCACTGATTCAAGTTCCTGTTCACCTCTAGCGCGTTGCAATTTTCCACTATTTGCTGCCATTTCTGGAAGGAGGGCAACGTGCCACCCCATTCCGATTCCACCGCGTTGATCTCGTTTATGAGAATCACCGATTCTTGCACTGTCCAGTCCGGCGCGGCTTGCGACCGCGTTCGGCGCGAGCCGCCGCTCTGCTCTTCCATTTTTTACTACTTTCTTCCGGTTTGCAGAACGAAAAAAGCAATAGGAGTTTGTTTGATAGCAATTAAAATCAAAGTAAAATTAAAAATATAGTCATTATTGAATCACACTCTTTTAATAAAAATCAATAATAACGATTAATTTTTTAATTTTAATCCGATTTTAATTGCTCCCAAACAAGCTCCTATTATATTACAAATGGCCTCATATAATAAAAAAAAATAAAGAAAAGATATAAAATGTCTAAAATATCTCTATCATGAAAAGACTCAAATACCCTTTCAATCCAATTAAATTTCTCAATTCATTTCGAATATATCAACGTGATCTCTGTCTTCCGTACTTGCTACCCCCAAATTCTTATTATTCATTATATTATTCATATAACTTCTTCAACTTTTTGAGCATTTGAACAAGAATTTTGATTTCTATATTATCTACATTGAAATCTCTATAAAATTTGAAGAAAAAAGAAATGTATTTTTGAAAATTTCATGTACATTTGTCCTTTTATTGTTGAATATAGTATGAAATGATATTTAGCTGATAATTTTTTCACAGTTGGTGCATTTCTGTACTGTCCGTAACTATTTGACGAATTATAGTACAGAACGACACTCTAGCCGTTTTACGTAGTATAGAATGCCATTATAGCCGTTATCTTTCATGTAAAATGACAATTCAAATATTATATGTAAAGATCTGTCCGTTGTTGATAATGCAATGTGGTTACTTTGATAATTTAAATATAATAGTTATTTTCATATTACTTTGATATATACATTAGTAAACTATTTAACTATATTTTTATTTTTATTTGTAATTATGGATTATGTAGAAATGATATGGGTACAAGTATGCTATTTTGTTGATTTAAAAAAAATTGGAGAAAGCAAATGGACATGTAGTCATGTAGGGAATGTTGAAAACAAGACGGCACATATGCGACTTTTGTAGTGTTACGATGTACTGCTTTTGTAATATTAAAAAGGATGGGGGTGTTATGTACGATGTATTACTTTTGTCATTTTGAAAAGCAAACTATTTATAATGTTTTGAATGAGGGATTTTATCATTGTCTTGGACTCGATGAAGTTATAACGACAGTTATGCTATTTTTTTGTTACACTAAAATATCTCTGCTACTGTAACGACACTTTTGCCGTTTTTAGAACAGTAACGACAATTATGTCTTTTTTTTTTCATTTCAATTAAGTAATGAGTATATCTCCCGAAAGTTGTAAGCGGAATGTCCATCCTGCAATTTAAAATGAGTTCATCTTATCGATTATCGTGGCTCGGACGAGTCGCAGTACTTTATAATCGTGTTTAGAGATAGAACGACACAAGTATTGTTTTATATACAGTAACGGCACTTGTGCTGTTCTGTTGATTTCTCCAATATTCTGATACTTTTCCAGCGGAACAACCTCAAGCATTGGACCTCATAACTTAAGATAGCCGAAAATGTTGATTATGTGACAATTAATGGTGGAATTAATATAGAATATATGGTATCAAACGGTGAAATCACAAGTCTTGATTTAAATTCGTTTGAAAGTATAAGTAATAAGCATTATCTTTCGAATGATGTAAATGGCACGTCAATCTTGCAACTTAAATGAGTTCAGCTTATCGATTATCGAGTCTCGGACTGGTCGTGGCTGTTGATTTCTCCAATATTATGCTACTTTTCCAGCGGAACGACCTCAAACATTGAACCCCCTAACTTAAGAAAGTTTAAAATGTCGATTATGTGACAAATAACGGTAGAATTGATATAGAATAGATAGTATCAAACGATGAAATCACAAGTCTTGATCTAAATTCGTTTGAAAGTATAAGTAATGAGCATATCTCTCGAATGTTGTAAACGTCAATCCTAAAACTTAAATGAGTTCAGCTTATCGATTATCGAGCCTCGAACTGCTCGTCGCTGCTTATACTCATATTTATAGACAGAACGGTACAATTAACGTCTAACGACACTTGTGCTGTTATGTTGATTTATTTTGCTACTTTTCCAGCTGAACAACCTCAAGCATTGAACCCCCTAATTTAAGAAAGTCGAAAATGTTAATTATGTGACAACTAATGGAAGAATTGATATAGAATATATGGTATCAAAAGGTGAAATTACAAGTCTTGATCCAAATTCATTTAAATGTATGAGTAATGAGCATATCTCTCGAATGTTGTAAACGGCACATCAATCCTACAACTTAAGTAAGTTTAACTAATCGAGTCTCTGACGGGTCGTGGCTGCTTATACTCATATTTATAGACAAAACGGCACAAGTGACACCTAACGGCACTTGTGCTGTTCTGTTGACTTCTCCAATATTTTGCTACTTTTTCAGCGGAACAACCTCAAGCATTGGACCCCCTAACTTAAGAATGTCGAAAATGTTGATTATGTGACAACTAATGAAATAATTGATATAGAATATATGGTATCAAACGGTGAAATCACAAGTCTTGATCTGAATTCGTTTGAAAGTATAAATAATGAGTATATATCTCAAATATTGTAAACGACACGTCAATCTCGTAACTTAAATGAGTTCAACTTATCGATTATCGAGTCTCGGACGGATCGTGGATGCTTATACTCATATTTATAGACAGAACGGTACAAGTGACGTCTAACGGCACTTCTACCCTTCCGTTGATTTCTCCAATATTTTTCTACTTTTCCAGCGAAACGACATCAAGTATTGGACCCCCTAACTTAAGAATGTTAAAAATGTTGATTATGTGACAACTAATGAAAGAATTGATATAAGATATATGATGTCAAACGGTGAAATCACAAGTTTTGATCTAAATTCGTTTGAAAGTATAAGTAATGAGTATATCTCTCGAATGTTGTAAACGGCATGTCAATCCTATAATTTAAATGAGTTTAGCTTATCGATTATCGAGTCTCAGACGGGTTGTGGCTGCTTCTACTCATATTTATACATTTTGCTACCTTTTCAGCTGAACGGCCTCAAATATTGGAACCCATAACTTAAGAAAGTCTGAAATGTTTCTCCAATATTTTGATACTTTTTTCAGCGGAACGACCTCAAGTATTAGAACCCCTAACTTAAGAAAGTCTGAAATGTTGTTTATGGGACAAATAACGGTAGAATTGACATACACTTTTATGACATCCAGTGGTAAAATCACAAGTCATGATCTACATTCGTTAAAATATATAAGTAATGAGCACATCTCTCCAATGTTGTAAACGGCACATCAATCCTGCAACTTAAATGAGTTTAGCTTATTGATTATTGTGGCTCGAATGGGTCAGGCTGCTTATACTCGTGTTTATTGGCAGAACAATGCAAGTGTCATTTTCTACACAGTAAGGACACTTGTGCCGTTCTTATGACCAAATTTGTGTATTGTTATGACATCAATTATGTCATTCTTGTAGATCTTTTCATAACACAGTAACGACACAAGTGTCGTTCTCGTGGACTTATATTACAAACATAACGATATTTATACCATTTTAATAGAAGTTCTCATTTCAATAACGACATAAATGTCGTTTTCTACGTAGTAACAGCACTTGTGCTGTTCTGATAAACAAGTTTTTGTATTGTTATAACGTCACTTGTGTCGTTCTTTTAGATCTTTTAATAACTCAGTTATACCATTTTAATAGAAATGTATAAGAACATTGAAATCAAGGACATCTCATGACCAAGTTTATGCATTATAATGACGTCAATTGTGCCGTTCTTGCAGATATTTTCATAAATCAATAACGGCACTAGTGTCGTTCTCATGAACTTATATTTACAAACATAACAATATTTATACAATTCTAATAGACATTCTCATCTCAGTAACGGAAAAAAGTGTCGTTTTCTACATAGTAACGGCACTTTTGCCATTCTAATGAACAAGTTTGTGTATCGTTATAACGTCACTTGTACCATTATTTTAGATCTTTTCAATTCTATCGTTATTTGTAATATAATTAACATTTTAGATTTCTTAAATTAGGGGATCCAATACTTGAGTTCGTTGCGTTGGAAAAAAAACAAAATATTGCAGAAATCAACAGAACGACAGAAGTGCCGTTAAACGACACTTGTGTCGTTCTGTCTATAAATATGAGTATAAGCAGCAACGATCCGTCTGAGACTCAATAATCGATAAGATTAACTTATTTAAGTTGCAGGATGGACATGTCGATTACAATATTAGGAAAATATGCTCATTACTTATACTTTCAAACGAATTTAGACCAAGACTTGTGATTTCACCTTTTGATACCACATATTCTATATTAATTATATCGTTAGTTGTCACATAATCAATACTTTCGATCTTCTTAAGTTAGGGAGTCCAATGCTTGAGGCCGTTCTGCTAGAAAATTATCAAAATATTGGAGAAATCAATAGAACGACACAAGTGACGTTATTGTATATAAAACGGCACTTGTATCGTTCTATCTCTAAACAAGATTACAAAGCGCTACGATCTATCCGAACCACGATAATTGATAAGATGAACTCATTTAAGTTCGGGAGATATGCCGCTTATAATATTCGAGAGATATGCTCATTACTTAATTGACATGAAAAAAGAAAACGGAACAACTGCCATTACTGTTCTGAAAACGGCACAAGTGTCGTTACAGCACCAGAGATGTTTTAGTGTAACAAAAAAAGCATAATTGTCGTTATGGCTTCATCGAGTCTAGGATAATGACAAAATCCATCGTTCTAAACATTATAAATAGTTTGCTTTTCAAAATAATAAAAGTATTACATCGTAGCATAACACCATCATCATTTTTCAATATTATAAAAACAGTACATCGTAACACTACAAAAGTTGCATATGTGCCGTCTTGTTTTCAACATTCCCTACATAACTTCATGTCCATTTGCCTTCTTCAATTTTTTTAAACTCAACAAATTAGCATACCTGTACCCATATCATTTTTACAGAATCCATGGCTGCAAATAAAATAAAAAAGTTAAATAATTTACTCAAATATATATCAAAATAATATAAAAATAGATATCATATTTAAATTATCAAAGTAATCATATTGTATTATCAAGAACGGACATACCATAATATATAATGTTTGTATTGTCATTTTACATGGAAGATAACGACTGTAGTGTTGTTCTACATTACGTAAAATGACTGGAGTGCCATTCTGTACTATAGTTC
>CAIGRB010004869.1:0-23804 GCA_903798255.1 Fraxinus quadrangulata | reverse complement strand
AAAAAAAAAAAAAAATCGTGAAATCGCGAACCGAACCCATTGATTTAAAATCATTTGGATTCACGTTGATCCGCGATTTTTTCCCTCTTAAACCGAACAAAACCGTTTCAAAATTGTTTAGTTTGGGTTTCGATTTTCAAAAACTACACAAAATCTAGTCAAACTGTTTCAAAATAATTCAATTCTTTTTTCTATGAGGGAATTTGTCATCCTTAGGTGTTTTGTTAAATCAATGTTTATGTTACGTGTATTCAAAAAATGGTGAAAAGTAATGTAAGATGGAAATTAAAGACTACATTAGTGATAAGTATATTTTATACATTAATTCGGGTTTTTAAAATATTAACATTTCGATATTCTTTTGATAAATTATAGTTTAATTTATTGTATATTTTGTTTATTAGGAGAAACTCGATAATTTGATTGAAACTAAAAATAAATAAAAGAAAAATGACAAACTTTAAAGTTTGAAGACCTAATTGCAATGTTCCAATAGTTGATTCGAACCACAAAACAATGATAAAATTTTACATGTTCAATTGGATGCAAATGGGAGATAAAGGAGAGAAAGTGCAAGAGAAGATGACTGAAAGGAGTCAAGAGTCAAAATTTGGGGACCAAATCACACGCCCCACAAAAGTTCAAGTGGCGCGCGCCTGTATTGCAACCAACCTGAGAGCTAAAACCCTTTACAACGTGCGGGGCCATTCGGGCCTGACAGGGTAGCTTTCCCTTTTTGTTTCAAACTCTATTTGAAAACAATTTTTTGCATGATTTTTTTATCTATTTTCAACCCTTATGAATATTGAACGAGAGCACATCATCGAAGGAATCTCTCCATCTAAATTTATCAAATAATATTATCAAAGAGAGACCAATCCATTGTTCTTGTGAGAATTAAATGACAATTACGAGATTTCAAGAAATTGGGATTTCAATCTTGATTCTTGAAGAGAAAACAAGAAGATATATTGAAGATCTATCAATAATCCATTGGAGAGATTCAATATTTCTAAATCAATATTCTTCTTCTTCATCAATTTTATATCAGAGTTATGTTCTCCCAATTAAATATGAATTCTTATAACAAAAAAGCTACTTGGCTCGGGATTAAATCCCGGGTCAAACTAGTGGCGCCCCTGGTTTGACCCTGGATTTAATCCCGGGCCAAGTAGCACAACTCTTCTTATAATTTTGCAATGTTATGCTAGAATTCTTGTTATTAAAGCACTGATAAATCCTTGTTATAAAGTTTTTAATATAAATTAAATAATTTGACGTCCAATATATGTTTATTCTTTAATGATTATTATAGGATTTATTGACTTCAATTACTTTGGATTGATCGGGAATCTTATTGATTTCGAGAGAAACAATAGGATATAATGCATTTTATAGAAATCATTGTAAAGTTCAATACGGAATAAAGATATACCACTATACTTTTTATGATTTCTATCGATATTCTAGGGGTTGTATGCATACTTTCATGTTTGCATCTTTTATAGAAATATAGGAAGGTCGCGTGAAAATATATATTTAATTGACATCGAATTAATTTAGAAACATTTATGAACAAGAATGTGCATGTATTGTTATGTTATTAATTTGCATTAAAACGGATTAATAAGAGAAATTCTAGGTCTAAGTAACATCCAATCTAAATTTACTAAAAAAAAAATCTTATACATTGTTCACTAGAATCGCTAGTTAGTTAATTTATTATAAATTCTTCAAACAAAATTTGCTATTCGATTAGAGTTAGAATTAATTGATCCTTGATTAAACACACAGTTTTCTTGAGAACAATACTTTATTTATCACTTTATTACTTATTCACAATACAATACACACACTGGTGGATTTACATCTGGGTCAGTTGCGTCCACACTAAATTTGAAATTCCTGATTTTGCACAAGATTTTTTTTTTTTAAAAAAAATTCTTATAATTTTCAATTTTACCCATACAATTAAAATTTTGTGAAATTTGTCTCCACAACTCTACAATTCTAGTTTTGTCTCTACGTGCACTTGCGAGAAATCAAACGACCGGTTAGATTGCTCATCTAATAAACTAAATTATCAAAGTTCTCTTTCTCAAAATGTCCAATGTTGCTGATAAATCAAAACCAATTGTGATTCACGGCAATCTTCTAAAATGAATAATAACGTAAAAAATAGTTTTTATCACAATGAATTTCTAGGATTCATTTTATTTTTATTTTAAAAAATTTTATGGGTAAAACTGGAACTATAGAACTTAATTATGGGCAAATTATTAAATAGAGCATTTATACAAGAAATTGTTTGTTGATTGACGTAAACCTATGATGTTCCTCGAGAGATATTTCAATTTCAATATGTGCATTTGTAGAGTGGAATTGCTCTATCGCCATTTCACGATCCATTATTTTTAGAGATACTTTAAGATGTACTAGAGAATGTTATTTACAATTATATTATCTTAATCTCGTCTTTCCTAAGTCAAAAGTTCAATGTTTGATGCGATTATTTTTTTATTCTTTAGTGCAATATCAACTATAAATTTTAAATTTAAATTTAGTGATTGAAAATGATTTGGTACCCCCCACTAAATAAAGATTTGATCATATCGTTACGTTTTAATTTGCCATCGAGATGTCGTCTATTGCTTACAAATTATGTCCCTTGGTATAATTAAAAGTTCATAAAAAATTCAAATCAAAGTCAACAATTAATTTTAATAACACATTTTATCAATTTTTTTTATTATCAAAATCTATTAAAAAATTAATTTTAATCTACACCAGTATGGCTAAATCACTATAACAAAAGTGAATGTGGAGAAAATATTTGCTATATATTGCTCACTGACACTACACTTGTAATTTATACAGGACATTGATGGAGTACATGAGGAAATGAATTAGAATCCCTAGATCTATGGAGTTCACCATTGTTATAGCAATATAAAATAAGCAAATTCACAATGCAACGACACTAGCATAAATTAGGGTGCCATGATTTATTTTCTTAACATGCCCCCGCGAGATAGTATCATCATCGAGGACTCTAATCTTGAAACAGAGAAGTGTGACGCAAGACTTAGCTAAGGGCTTGGTGAGAACATCAGGGAGTTGGTTGTGAGTGGAAATAAGAGGACCTGTAACGAACCATTGACTACTTATCCTAGAATAAAATAATAGTCAAGTGCAATGTGTTTCATCAGAGAGTAGAAGGCCAGATTGGCACAAAGATAGGTTGCACCAAGGTTGTCACAAAGGAGACGAGGAGGCTGTCAACATGGCATCCCTAACTCGTCAAGCAATTTACAAATTCATGAGATTTTAGTCGCGATAGAAGCAACAGAACGTTACTCGACTTCAGTAGATGAACGGGCAACTATACGTTACTTTTTAGAGCACCACGAAATAGGGTTAGAGCCAAGAAAGATAACATAGGCGGAGGGATGTGCAAACATCAATATTACAGCTCAGTCAGCATGAGGGTAGGCAATGAAAAGTAGAGGTTGAGATCAATGAAAAGTAAGACCATAAGAAATAGTGTTTCGAGGTATCAGAGAAGGCGTTTGGCTGTAGTCCAATGAGCTTGTGTGGGGGCATGCATAAATCGAGCAAGCTTGTTAACAATGTAGGCAATATCTGGTCGTGGAAGAGATAGATCCTGCATTCTGCTGATTAAACTTCATATTGTGTAGCATGAGTTGGAGGATTGCCATCATTAAGAGTTAACTGTGTGGAGGTACTCATGGGTGTGGCAGTCTTTTTCAAGCCTTCCTCAAGGTATCGTTCAAGGTCACAAATGTATTCGTGTTGAGTAAGAAGTTGGATTGACTTTGTAGAGTCAAAAAACCGAAAACGGAAGCACAAAACCAAATTCACAAAGAATGCTTCAATCATCAAGAAATCGATCCTTTATTGGTATAGGGCTCAGAAAATACATTGTACCATTTTGACAAAGAAACGGCCACAAGAAACACCAAAACCCCTAATCTATTACATACTATAGCTATAGCTACTCAATGGCTTGAAGGAACACAACCACAATGAAGCCAGAAAATACTTTCTCTCGAAAAACCACAAAGACAACAATCACATAGATTGGGGATTAAAACCTCTGATACACAAAGTATCACACAGAAACGAGAAGAGAGAATCACGAAGAACAGAAAGCCCCAGAAGCTTCACAGACAAAAGGAGATAAAACAAATGAAAAGTTAGGGCTCAAGATGACGGTTCAGCTGATATATATATTCATTAGTATCAACCATTGATCAACCATGAAATCGACAGTCTAGAGCATCACAAGTGGCAAGATAAGTGGGCCGGGTTTTTTGGGCCCGTTTCAATGCATTATCGGGCAATGGCAAAAACATTCCACCAATGGGCCAAGCCCAATTCATCATCGCTCAAAATGTTGAAATATAAATGTCACAAATGATATCACAATCCAAGAAATCTCTCCTTTGATGCCAATGTTATAAGCACCCAAACACATTGATGTTTATCAACTCCAACACCAAGAAGGCCAATACCTGCAAAAAACACAAATTCAACCAGTATCAATTCTTAGAATTTGTAAACAAGATCTAAATTTAGTAAGAGGAAGTACCTTTGTTCCCATATCTGCGGGAGTAAATTGTGTAGAAATTTTTTCAAGCAATATGGACTATTTATGAACTATATCTCTAATGAAATGCATCATAACATCTATATGTTTAGTCATAACATGAAAAACAAGATTTTTACACAAATGAATAGCACTTTGACTATCACAATAAACCACAACAAGATCATGCAATTCATTTAGTTCATTTAATAAGCCTTTAAGTTACAAAGACTCTTTTATAGCTTCAATAGCAACTACATATTCAGTTTCTGTAGTAGATAAGGTAACAATAGACTGCAATTGAGACTTCCAACTAATTCAAGTACCACACAAAGTAAGCACATATGTAGTTGTTGATCCTATTATCCTTATCACTAGCATAATAAGAATCCACATATCCTTTCAACACAACACCTTCTTTACAAAATTTAAAATGTAAACCTAAATCTGTAGAAGCTTTTAAGTACCATTTTAAAGTGATCCAATGTTCAGAACCTGGGTTTGCCATAAACCTACTCAAAATGCTAATAGCATGTGCAACATTAGGTCTCGTACAAAAGGCTTATCTTTAGGTTTAAGTACTAATTTCCAAGTATTATTCTTCGCAATGGACTTCATCTCTTCTTCCATAGTACCTAACCACTCATTAGATTGTCGACAACTTAAAACCTCCTTATAAGATTTAGGCTCCTTAAAAGCTAAGTCTTGATATGTCAAAACTTCATTGAGATCAAATTTCGAAGGCTAGAAGTGAAGATTTCCAGATTTTCTTCATAAATATATGATTTGGGTGATGACTTCCTTTTATTTTTTGTGTATTTCTAATACTAATATGCTAGGCTAAGTTTAATTGTATTGGATAGATGATAAAACTCTTCGATTCTTAGTTTTTAGTTCGAAACTTGTTATTTCTAGTTTAATTCTCGCATTGTGACTCTATAAATATGCTTAATCATATTGTTTTAATACTTGCGCACTATTAGGATAATAAGTTACTTATTTGTAGAGTTGAAAAACTTACGATAGGTAGAACACTGTTTATAAAACACATGAATAATAAGTATTAGAAATAATATTTATGAAATGTACGATCATGTGTGATAATTCTAAATTTTAATGCATGGTTGTCATATGAATACGGACTAGGAATATGATCGTGTCGTGATAAACATATGTTTATTATATCTTGAGAAAGAATAATAAATAAAAGTGGAATTATCGATCGTCACAATTGTAAGGATTGAATTAAATATCATAAGTTGAGAATTGAAATTAAGAGTTAACTAGTTGAGTCGGAAATCCAATACATTCATCACGTTTCATTTAAATATTCATTGCTCGCATAGTTAGATATAACTCAACATATTTTGTCACAATCACGAATTTACATATATCGAATACATTAGAATTAAGCTTTACTCCCAGTGAGATCGATAACTCTCTCATCATAATTATTACTTGTACAACGATACCGTATGCTTGCGAGATTATTCGGTGACAACAAGCTCCCATGTTCCATTGCAAATAAGGGCATTTATATATCACACATGGCTGCTCGCCGTTTAGTTGCCTGAGTTACAGTGGTGGGTTCAAGTTCTTTGAGGAACAATTAGTGAAAACAACCAAAAATCAATGCCCAATAAACCTGCATGGCGGAATATTAATGTCGAATTCACAATTGTAAGGATTGAATTAAGTATCATAAGTTGAGAATTGGAATTAAGAGTTAACTAGTTGTGTCGGAAATCCAATACATTCATCACGTTTCATTTAAACAAATATTCATTGCTCACATAGTTAGAAAATATAGTTAGATATAACTCAACATATTTTGTCACAATCACGAATTTACATATATCGAATACATTAGAATTAAGCTTTACTCCTTGTGGGATCGATAATTCTCTTATCATAATTATTACTTGTACAACGATACCGTACGCTTGCGAGGTTATTCGGTAACAACAAGCTCCCATGTTCCATTGCAAATAAGGGCATTTATATATCACACATGGCTGCTCGCCATTTAGTTGCCTGAGTTACAGTGGTGGGTTCAAGTTCTTTGAGGAACAATTAGTGAAAACAACCAAAAATCAATGCCCAATAAACGGGCATGGCGGAATATTAATGTCGAATCTACTTTCACCTCAACGCCTACTCAACGTTCTGCAGCGTTTCAGCAAATACTCAAACCAAGTTGAACAAATCCATTCATTGTTAACCACCAATGGCTACTTCCATATTACCTATCAATGGGTTAATACTCTGCTCTACAACACTCTCATCAGAGCCTACTTGAATCTCCGTCAACCCCGCACCACCCTCCTCCTCTTCACCCACATGCTTCACCACCAATCCCCACCCAATAACCATACTTTCCCTTCTGTCCTCAAAGCCGTAACCTCTGTTTCATCGTCCCATTTGGGTTTTCATATGTGTCGTTCCTTTCATGGACAGTGTGTTAAAAGAGGGGTAGTTGATGATCCTTTTGTAGAAACTTCTTTGATGTCCGTCTACTCGCATATGGGTGATTTGAGTAGCGCGTATAAGATGTTTGATGAAATGCCTGAGCCATGTATTGTTTCGCAGAATGCGATGCTTGATGCTTTTGGGAAAAATGGGGAGATGGGATTGGCTGTTTCGACGTTTTCACGTATGGCGGAGAGAGATGTTTACTCGTGGACGAGTGTTATCAGTGGGTATGCAAGAAACGGGTGCTTTAGGGAGGCTATTGGGCTTTTCGGAAAAATGATGGTTCATGAGGATGTAATCAGTGGCTATTTAAAGCCAAATGAGGCTACATTTGTCAGTGTTCTCTCCTCATGTGCAAATCTGGAAGATGGCTGCTCGTTGAATCAAGGGAAACAAATACATGGATATATGATTAAGATCGAGAAAGAGTTGAGTGTTTTTGTAGGCACGTCGTTGATAGCATTCTATGGTAAAATGGGTTGCTTGGTCTGTGCCATGAATATGTTTAATTATATGGCTGTAAAGGAGGTTTGCACTTGGAAATCTATTATTTGTTCACTGGCATCGAATGGCATGGAAAGACATGCCTTAGACATGTTCGAGAGAATGAAGTCTCAGGCTTTGCAGCCAAATGAAGTCACGTTTGTTGGGGTCCTCTCAGCTTGTGCTCGTGCCAAGTTTGTGGACTTGGGTTTGGCATTGTTTCATTCAATGTCACATAACTTTGACATTGCTCCAAAAATGGAACACTATGGATGTGTAGTTGATCTCTTGGGACGAGCTGGGCTTTTAGAAGAAGCATACAAGTTTGTAAGAAGCATGCCTTCCGAGGCCGATGCCACAGTGTTGAGGGCTTTATTGAGTGCTTTCACGGGGCTGTCGAGTTGGGGAATGAAGTAGGAAGACGATTGCTTCATTTACAACCTTATCATAGTGGACGGTATGTGCTTTTATCTAGCCTTTTTGCCGGAGCAGAGATATGGACTCGTGCTGCTGAGTTTAGGAAAGCAATGGTGGATGCTGGAATTCAGAAAGTTCCAGCCTTTAGCCTGGTAAATTGAATGTAGAAATTCTGCAGTGGCTTTCGCCATTTATTGATACAGGAATCGCGATGGAAAACATAACAGGAGTTAAAATCATGGAAGAATATTCATAAGACAACCTTGTGCTTGGTGACTTTTGATGTCATCTTCCAGGGCCGTACCTGTGTTTCACGGGGCCTGAGGCGAACTTCAAAATTTGGGCCCCTAAGTTATAGCAGACAATCCACCTTTTTTTTTAAAAGTCCTACGGAACAAAATTTGTTAACTTAAATTCAACAATAAAGTAACAAATAAAAATAAACTATTCAAAATATTTATTTTGCAATCAAATAATAATATGAAGATGTTCTAACCGATCATCTTTAGCCTGGTAAATTGAATGTAAAAATTCTGCAGTGGCTTTCACCATTTATTGAGATACAGGAATCACGATGGAAAACATAGCAGGAGTTAAAGCCATGGAAGAATATTCATAAGATAACCTTGTGCTTGGTGAATTTTGATGTCATCCTTCAAAGAAGAAAGTTCCACTTACTGATGAGTTGCATGAATCTCTCCGGCTTGTAGTAGTAGTTGGCGGTAATTTCAAAGAGAAGGTCGAAACAAATTGATCAGTATCAAAGCGATTTGCTAACTCCTTGACAGAAGCGATTTGCCTACATGCATTTTGGGGGCTTGATGAACAATTTACTTAAAATCAGTGTAAAAATGTGACAGAAATTTCAAGTTAAGCAAAGTCACAAGGTGTTTCAACAAATTTGGTCGCTCCATTTGCAGCAGAACCACTTATTAGCTTCCCTAAACTTGTATCTCTGAAGGACAGTCATTGTAGCTATACAAGATCTTACTTGTACAGAAAAAGTGATTGAGAAGTCAAGAAGGGATTCCAAAAACAATTATTTGAAATTGCAGTATATAGTTGGGTGGTCGATGAGAAGCACAGTGTGACACAATTTATATTACGATCATGAATAAAATTATTTATAAACAATGTATAAGGGTTAACACCTTATACTTGAAGGTTTTAGTAATGACTATTTCACTATTCGGGTTAACATTTTGTCTTCATCTCATAGATAGTTTAGCGGTGACTATAGTACACTTGAAGTTTATCGAGCGAACCACGTGCTCAAGTTTAATTCTATAGCATTACTACACACTTCATTGTCAAATATTTTATCTAAATCTCATGACAAAATCTTTAATTTAGTTTAATAATTCTTTTGATTTATCAATACGTGATATTAAATTTGACTGATTAACTACCTGGTGAATTGTGAAGTTAAGAACGATAAATGTAGAGAATACGAATATATATCGGGAACCGTCACCCTAAAAATGGGTCGAGCGTTTACTTAAATATTTTTCTGTTGAAATAATATTAAATTTAAGTTCAGTATTTAATGGCAGTTATACTTCGACATTTGTGATTGATTCACATGATCATTGAAGAAAACGTAAGTTAAATTAATGAGAATATTTATAGGGACAAAAAGTTCATGTATGCCCTTACCTAAATATCAGATTAGTGATGGGAATAAAATACATACAGCAGCAGGTCAAATAAAAATTGATGACTCAATTGCAATTATTGTCAAAGTTTTGAACGAAATTGAAATGGAAATAAATTATAGGGACTACTCTTGCAATTAAACTAATTGTGACCTATTTAGACTTGCTCGGATTGAGATTTCTTCCTTTACAATTCCATATAGTCTAGAATTGAGTTTTTTTGTTTTTTATATATGAATAAAAGAGTTGAAAGTTGAGAGCTTCATATTCTTTAATTAAAAGTTGGAAGTTTTGAATTAAAAAGTTGAAAGATCGTAACTCGAATTGAATATCGATTTGAAAATTTATATGTCCACATTTGACAAATATTCAAATTGATTAAATTATTAAATTTTAATTTTCTGACTAGTTCTTAAGTTTCCAACAAATTCACTTTACACTAACAAGAAAAAAAACATATGAAATTTTGTGTATGAAATAGAAAATGACGTTGACTCAACAAAACTGATCAAAAAAGGGAAAAACAAATCCTCGAAACTTCAACGACTTTATAAACAGGATTCCGTCCCCATTTTCAGATTGTGTTTTTTTCAGAAGCTTGAATTCACCAGGTTCTGCTCGATCTCTATCTCTCTATATATATTTATACATATGTGTGATTTTTGGATATTTTGGATCGGTTGACTTTTCGTTTATTCTTGGAACAGGATTTGATGGCTAATTATTGCTATCATATAATTTTATATTTTTGCATATATTTTTTGATGATTGATTGGGAGCTTTTTCCGTATGAAAATGGGTAATCGATTCAACCCGTATCCAATTTTCCCCAATTTTATTTTACCTCATTTTTCGAGAAGTGAACGCACTTTAATTTGAAGACCTTTTTATCATAAAAAGTAGTAGTTTTGAAAAGGCTTTGAAGAAGAGGTATAAATTGTTAACATAGATGGGTTCAAATGAATTTAATAGTTCACCCGAATTCGTGTCTTTATCCATTATGGTAGTTTTGAAAAAATGATTTTAACTCAGAAAATTTGGGAAAGGTAACGAGTGGATTATGTAACTTCCCCTAAATTTATTTTCACAATTCGGATTTTTTTCTCAATTTTTTGATCTTTTCTTGCTGAACCTCAGTTCCTCTAACTAATTGAGGATGTAGGCACGTGTCTAAAATTTGTTGATTGTCTCTTCCACTGACGCTCCAATATGAGCTGATGTAGTGCAGGATAAATACTTTTTTCATCTTTTTTTGGTTGTTAGGAGCTTTGCTTTTATTTTGTTAAATACTAAGTTGCGCCGTTTCATTTTTCTTTTGTTTTTCTCTCACGTCCGGTATTCCTCTATGCTATTAGTTAGTTTTTTTGTGGCACTTACTTTCATCTTGAAAAGCTCTTGAAGTGAACATTCAATTTTTTTTTTTATTAGTTCATTTTTGTGTTCTGCTAAATCAGTGTTGTCAGCCTCTGTCTCCCTTAACATTCTGCTCAGTTTCTTTTTTTGTTTTGATTGTTTCTATGAACCGGATTGTGAACTTTGTGCATGACTATGCACTTGGCTCTCATTCCTTAATCTAATGTTGATTTCTGGTCCTGAAAGGGAAAATATACTTGCTCCATGATTTTCAAAAGTAGATAATTCAGTCTCTTCGTGTGCATAGAAACTTTTGGAAAGAGGGCTCCACATTGAACACAACTTGAATGGAGGGGATTCAGCTGTATACCAACTGGGATGATGTCATTTGTCCCATATGCTTGGACTTTCCTCACAATGGTGTTCTCCTCCAATGTTCATCATATGAAAAAGGATGCCGACCTTTTGTGTGTGACACTGACCATTTACACTCAAATTGTCTGGATCGTTTTAAACAAGCAAGTGGGGTGCTATCCGATTCTCAACCACCAAGTTCTTCTGAGAACGTTAACTGTATGAATCTGGTGTCGGACAGCAAACCAGTGTGTCCCTTGTGTAGAGGTGAAGTTACTGGATGGGTAGTTGTTCATAATGCTCGTGTATATTTGGATGAGAAGAAACGTTGTTGTGAAGAGGGAAAATGTGGATTCATAGGCACCTACCTGGAACTTCATAAACATGCACACTTCGAGCATCCTCAATCGTGCCCTTCAAAGATCGATCCTGCACGACAGCTTGATTGGGAGAATTTCCAGCAATCCTCTGAGATCATAGATGTGTTGAGCACTATCCATTCAGAAGTCCCTCGTGGGGTTGTTCTGGGTGATTATGTGATAGAATATGGGAATGATAACTCTGGTGATGAATTTGATGACTTCCCTGGGGATGAAGGGAACTGGTGGACATCTTGCATATTGTATCAGGTATTTGAAAACTTTAGGATGTCTAGAAACAGAAGAAGATCGAGAGTTGGTGATTCCAGAAGAGGAAACCGTCATTTGAGTTATGATACTTCTAACTCTGATGAGAGTTCTGTAACATCTGTAGAATATGCTGACTATATAGCAGATGAGGCTGATGATGCGTTTGGAAGTGCAAGTGGACTCTCGAGGGGAAGAGCAGATCAACGCCGGTGAGTGACTACTATGGTATATATGCCAATAGGTTTCTCTTTTAATGATGTTCCATCATTTATTCTTGTGGATCCATGATTAATAAGTCTTTCTTAATCTTTGGTTACATTTGCACTGTCTACATAAGCTGTAAAATGACCTCCTCCCAAAACAAACCCCCCCCCCCCAACAATAGTTGTAACTTGTAAGCTTTTACTAATAGCTACAGTAGGTAATTCGGTGCTTAGTTATGTTAAGCACAGATGACATGGCACATCAATTCATTGGTGGATAAGTTTATGGTTGGTCTTAATTTTTGAGTTAAATATGTTATCCACCAATTGATTGGTGGGCTCATGTTTATGTTAGTGTGGCCATATTGCATTGGTTCATCAATGTTCCTAAATGGCAGGAGGGGAGGAATGTCTATTTTAAGTTAAATATTGTTTTCTGATAAATATATTAAAAGTTGAATTTGCACATGAATATGAATCAATTGATTCGGTCATCTTCTTTGCATATTTCTTGGGGGTATATTTGGATAGCAAAATCATTAATTTATTGGCATGGGATTAAGAGAACCATTAAGACTTAATTAAACCAAAACACCTCCTAATCCGACCTCCCAAGATCCTTATTAACCAAAATTTTGCTTATAATTTTGGGGAACGAATAATCATTTAGTCCTCTCTCCGGACAAGACATACTAGGGGACCACAAACAGTCAAACAATTAGTGAACCTTTTAGACTATTAAACTTTGCAGCTCAGTAGATTTGAATTTGAATTTGAATTTGAATTTGAATTTTTCTTTTTCTAAATTTTGTGAGACCAGTGAAAATTCTTTAATTTAAACAAATTAGATTTTGCCTTCAAGGAACAATGTTATCGTTACTATCTCCCTATTTGGTGGAAATTAAAATCAAATTTTTAATTGATTTGATTAAGGTTGATGAAATGTATGGATGAAAAATTGTGAGTCCCATAAAATTTGTGGTTAAAATTAATTGTTGACTTTGACTTAGATTAAAATTTGGATTTGTAAGTCTTTTTATTTCTTTGATAATTGAGGAGTTTCCAAGTTATGGTATCCCATTATCCCGATAGAGCCTCCTACATAAAATTTTTCTTTCCGATTTTTATGCAATAAAACCTAGGAAATCCGACTTCAATAATTTAGTTAGGAGATGGTATTGAAGTGATTTATATGCTTCAACAAATTTTTTCCCGTTTTGCAAATTCCTCTAGTAAAATGTCAGAAAATGTAAGTCATTTTGCTCTTATGTTTTAACTTTTCTCCTCCTAAATGCATTTATGCCATGCCAGAAAATGAAAGTCATATTTCTCTTATGTTTTAACTTTTCTCCTCCTAAATGCATTTATGCCATGAACACAAGCAAGAAAGAGTTAAAATATGTCTCTATCTGGATCATTTCCATGTAAGAGGTAGTATGGGCACAAATTTGTGGTTCACTCTTTTAGGCACATGATAGATGACTAGATGACAATGTATAAATAAAGTGATTATTTTTTTCCTATTGTTCATTGTCACTTGCGTCTACTCTCTGATTCCGGTATACATTGTTTCTCACAGTTCTCGGAGGCGTCATTCACGCTTCTATGACCATTAGGTATGCAGCATCCAGGATGCTCTGCAGTCTCTTTACAGGTTCTATTCTACTGTAAAATGGAACCTAGCTTGTGAAATTAAATTTTATTACACTGTAGGTATCACCTTTGCAACTTTTATATATGAAGTTGTTCTAAAACTCAACATTCTGGAGATGATTGTATATTTAGCTTCATTATTATGTTTATTCATGTTCGCGTAATTCATTATGTTCATATGACAGGATAGAATTAACTGAAACCAATGAATGGGAGGAACGGCTTACAACTGGTGGACCACCAGAAACTCAATGGCACTGCGCGCTAATGTTATTTAAATTTTTTACATTGACATATCTAATCAAATTCTCTGTTTTTTCATGATAAATTCCATCCTTTGCCCCCCATATGTCTTTTTTCTTCCTTAATGGAGGAGGTTTTATCTTTGGAATTTATGCGGTTCTTCCTGTTAATATCGTGTTGGAGGACTGCTTTTGATTTCTAAATAATTGAAGCAGACAAGTTATCTGGTGTAAGCTTGTTCTTTACATACGATAGAATGGCTTCGATGAAACAGTCTTAGGTTGGGGATTCTTGTTTGCTGGATGTACGCGTGTACTCAAGTAGTTATCGTGCTGTGAAAGTTTGAGATGAATCGACATATACTGCATTGAGTATGTTTCGTTAAGTTTTTTGGTAAATTATAAGTTCTGGGTCTTAAAGAATATGCGGATTAGAAGTGGATCATAAGAAATGTATTCCAAACTTGTACAAACTTCCATATGGCAGTGCCAAAAATTAAAAAAAGAAGTAAATATAAATAAGAAATCAACTCGGAAGGGCTGGAATTACTGGAACACACAAACATTCAAACGGAAAAGGTGAGAACGATGAAGAATTTGAATTTGCTGAAGGCAGCTGGTGAGTATGATGTACAGTTTTCACCGAACAGCCTATCCGAGGATTTATGATTTGCTAAGATTTGGCAATAAAAGTTGCAAAATAAATGAAAGATTGTTCAACAAATGCATTTTATACACGAGGAATCATCCCGTCCCCCACATCTAGTCTTGATTGTTGACAAAGATAACGATGACTAAGATGGGACTGCCGACGCTTTGCAAATGGGGCACCAATTCTTCAGCTGCAGCCACTGGTGTATGCACGTTACATGGTACCGGTGCTGGCATTCCACCAACTTCTCGATCTCGTCTCCTAATACATACTCCTCCTACACAAGATGTATTGGTTCATATATTTTTCTGGAGGTTTGGGGACAGGTATGCAGGCAAAAAATCATATAACTAAAACCTAGATCAGTAGAAGTAAACATTCTTGACAAATATAGAAAACCTGACAAATACTGCATTTGATGTCGTCTACATCCTCACTTAATCCCTCGACTTTTTTGTCCGAGAGGCTACCATGATAGATGCTTCTCACGAGGCATTTCGACAATTCCTCTTCTGATACTGCCGTGCTCACCGTACCCATACACTCCTCAAGAGCTAATAATTCCTGTCAGACGAGCATCTGAGAATGTCATGAAAAATAACTGCACGAGATCTTCTAAAACAAAAAAGAACTCCCAACTTTCTTTTCAAGAAATCTCAATTAATAGAGCAGATTTATGCCTGTTTGGCACGCTTTTGGAAAGTCAAATACTGTTTCTAAGACTAAGAAAACTGCTTTTGGATGTGTTTGGATAATTTTTTGAAAGTACTTTATCACATTAAAACTTTTAGAAGAAGCTTATCAAAATAACTTCCTCGTAAAACTCTTCTACAAAAAACACAAGTTATCTTAAACAGACCCTTAGGCCTTAGCAAGAGTAGCAAAAGGAAAAATGGTGACCTAGAATGATTCTCCAGAGAGAAGAAAAGAAGTATTTTGAGAAAAAGCAACATTCAAATAATAAATTTCCCCAAAGAAAGAAAGCTGAAATTCAAATTTCTTTTCAAGAAATGTAAATTATGAGAGCAGAGTTAGGTCGGAGTAAAATCAAATTGTACTAAAGGAAAAACGACAAATAATAGAAACTTGAGGTTCAAGTCATCAAACCATCATACAAGATTAAGATAATAAAACCTCATAAGACATGTTGTCAATATCCAGTCTCATGTTGTGATGCTGGTCATATAGGTTGAGGCCGCTAATGATTAAACTGGTCTCAAAGGCAAGTACTTGCTGTAGACAGAGATGAAGAGTCAATTATTAAAATCCAGTTTTAAGATATTAAAGAGCCATAAAAAATTAATTACCTCACGGGTCAGTGGTTCGTCTTGTCCAATCCTCTCAAGTGCTAGTAATATCTATACCATGAGAGAGTATACAATATATAACTATTTGTCGAGGCAGCCGAACAAAACATAATTCCATCATAAGCCCACAAACTGAATAAAAAATGAACGTTGATATGAAATGGGGACGATACCTCGGCGACTCCATTCATGTTATGTAGCTGCAATGTGTCATTCACTAAACCGGTAGTGTCAAATCCCATAGAAGTGGAAGTCATTAGACTGGATAGATTATCACCACTATTGCTGGAAAGGCTGTAAGAACTCTGACCACTTGATGAACCATCGTCGTCAACATTAATAGGTGTTTCAGGCTGAAAAAATCGGGAAATGTTTCCACTATGTTGATTAGAAAGCCTAGCCCTTGAATTTCCGTTGGTTGGCCTCTGAGTCCTAACAGATGCAGCACCACTCGCATCCTCTTGGGGAGTCCAACTGCCATGTCTTGAATCAGATATAGAGATGCCATTAGTTGAACGGGAGACACGTCCATTAAAGGTCACTGCTGTATTTGTTTTCTTCCATCCACAAGATGAACTACTTTCCCCTTCTGAACTTCTCTTTTTCATTTCATCCTTCCTACTAGACTGTGATTCTGATGACGAGCAACTTCGTCGAACGACATCAGATATTGAATTGCATTTCAGATTTCTCAAACTGCACCTGCTCCCATTACCACTATTACATGCCCCTAGGCCAGATGTTTTAGGTACCAACGGGACAGAGGAAGCTGGCAGTGTGTTTTGGTTGATTGACCCTGATTTACGATGAAATACTTTTTGAGATCTAACGTTTGATGACACACTAGAACTCCCTATTTCTGATTTGCTCGAAATACTACTTTCCGATGAATCAAATTCTACACGAGAAGACTTAGGATTGATATAAGATTTTTTCGCACCGGTCATCGTAGAACAAGTCCTAGAGGTATTTCTGGTTCTCTCCTTTCCATTTTCCAAAGAAGGCTTAGCACATTTGGCTTTATCCAGGATTCCAATTTTGGTATTCTGACTATACTTAATTCTGCCGCTACATCCTATTCGATTACAGAACTGAGTATTTTGATCCCTGTCACTTGCTCTATCTTTCAAGTTGACACTAGATCCTTTTCTAGGGGCAATAACTCTGCCTGCAGCTCTTTTACCCGAGTTTGCATCCATGGATAGTTATATTCACCCTGTTTCAACAATCATACACAGAGAGCTTTCAAAGACTTAATATAAGCCTTCGTGAAGAAGAGAAAACACGATGCAGTAACGAGATAAATTTTTATGCATTTGTAACCGGATGACTTACAAAGTTTCAATAGCATAAAACCACTTAACACATTCTTGACCACGTTAAAACATGTTATCTCAGTTTGAAGCACAAAAACAACCAACTGATAAGCCGGTATAATATCCGTTCATACTAGTTCCTGTACACTTGCGAAACAAGTTTTAAATACTAAAAGATACATAGCCAGTAATTGTAGAAGTCAATACGTGTATATCTATGTATAAAAGCGCGCTGAAATCAATTTCTCAGACCTTATATACTAGGGGAAAAAACAATTTATAGTCTCTAAAGAGGAAATTTATGTACAAATTTACGATTAAATGTTCATGGTCGTCAAGGACATAACTATATAGTCTCTAAAGATGAGAAACAAAACCATTGTATAGTCCAAGGGAATAACTTCAAAATATTTCAGCCTCTTTGGAGGCAAGTTTTCTTTTTCTTTTTATTTACTAAGCAAAGAAAAGTTGTACTCTATCTTATTTGATTGTTTCACACTTTTTATTCATTAAGCAACACTTTTATCAGAATTAAGTCATCTCAAATCACTCTCTTGAATAAGAAACAAACACACTGCACGCATCGAAATAAAAATAAATAAATATTATGAAATAATTCACAAGAATGAAATTCACCCAAAAACATAATCAGGGTTGATCAAAGAATCAAAAACAGATTGGTTTAAAGAAATTTAAAATAAAAAGCAGAATCCCATATCAAAGAAACTCCAGAATATTGACTGTCAACCAAGAAAATTCAAGAAGTCAATATATAGATTGATATTACAATCAACTAAACAACCCAGAAAATATGAATTAGAGAAGATACTGAATCTGATATGAATCAAGAATTCCAAGAAAATCAAAGTTTTTGATCACAAAAAAAATAAAAATAAAATAAAGCTAAAGAATTAAAAACTTTCTTTTTTCTTTTTTTCTTTTTACCTTGAAGAAAGTTCCAAGTACTACACAATACGATGAGGGCCTTACTCCTTAGCCTTTATTAGAGAGAGAAAGAGGAGAGAGAGTGTGTGTATGTGTTAATAAAGTGCGAAAAAAACCATAAATTTCACAGACAAATGCTTAACTAATAACAAACTACAGCTGAATTGCCGTCCTGCCTGTTGTGTACAGTAAGTAGATTTCAACCGTTAGATCTGTTTTTCCAGTTTGGACGGTGAGAGATTCAGGATTGTTGGGTTAGGCCCATATGTCATAGTCAGGGCCCAGTTTCGGCCCCGAATCTACCTGCTGTTCGTGCAATGAACTAGAGAAGTTGTCTTGAAAGGCGGCCATTTAGACATGGATAGAATATGGAGTGAAAATTGGAAAAAATTTCATTTTTGTTAAAAGTTTGCAAAAGTAAAATTTTTACTTGCTCTTAAATAAAAATTCGACAATTAAAATTTATTGATATTTTTAACGTGTATGTAATTTTTGACAAATTTCAAATTTTAAATAAATTACAATAATTGTAACTTGCACTATGTATCATTTCCACGTAATCCTTTGAATATAATTTATACGTATTGAAATTATAATTTATAATCTTCGTTAAATCCTGTTCCACCGAGTTATTTGTAATTTATTTTTAAAAATTTGTTGCGATTTAAATTCAGCCATAATTGAAGAAAAAATGAATAATATGTTAAATATACTGATTGAGTGAAAAATAAGTATTTATAGCCAAAACATTGATTATTTAAAGAACAATTCAGAAAGAGCAATTGGTGCTATGTTAATTTACTTTCCGCTTTTAATTTTCTAATAATCAATCCAATTGGATCTGTTTGTCGAGTTAGACAATCAAGCTCAGCGCGACCCCTTCATTATGATAAGATGACTCGTGTACTAGTGTCATAATGATGACTCGTATACTAGTTGATATTAATTCAGATCCAACTATTTTACCAAATAGATCATTCCGAATCCGAGTAGTCCGATTTATTGATAACACTGTAAAAAATTGCATGATGTGCTACTGCAGAGAAATGAGGCTATTTGTCCCCCACAACCTGAAAAAAACTTGGAACTCCAATAATGGAAAAAACCAAAATACCGTATACGTGATGAATGTCTGGCATTTATCTATATTTTGTGGATTGGAACCAACTAAAAAAATAAATAAAAATGCCCACCACTAATTTCAAGTGAAACACTTGGCCCCTCCTGACCCATTCAAGTACTTCCCATTTTTTTCTTATTATTTTTTAAATAAATATGTCACCATCTTACATGATTTGCACTAAAAAAAAAAATATCATTTTCTAATTGAATTTGAGTAGGTTAAGATTTGATGTTTCAATGTATATATAATTAGGTCTTGCTAATTTTTTAATTAATGCATGGACCCCACACGACGAGATTTTATTGAGTTGGCTTGGTTTGATAAAAATCTATAACAATAATGCTAGATGTACATTAAAAGTTTGACATCATTCTTGACACTCCATTGTTTTAAAAAAAAAAGTGTTGGCAGAAATGTGTGTTTTTAAAAACTGTCCAATGTGATATCGTCACGTGCACAGAATAATGGATGATGTAAAATTTACTGTACATGTAACATGATTCAAAATAGAAAGTTTAGTATATCATTAGAGGCAGCTCCACATTAACATGTGAGTTATCGGTTTAATTATTTTATCTTAAGCTAAACCAAACGACTTGTCTTTCCCAAGTAGACTAACCCAATATAGCTTTATACAATTTTGCAATTTGTAACAAATTTCAAGAATTCATACATAACTTTTTGGGTCTCTGTTTTTACGTTTGTTTCCTTCTTTTACTATTAAACTTTAAGTAGAGACGAATATAAAATGTTGTAGATAAAATATATAATTTTGCGTGAAAAATGAAAATTTAAAAAATGGCATTCCTAATGTAGACAAAAATACTTGAATTGATAGAATATTGATTAATGTAAAGATAGATATACGAAGGCCTATGCAAAACAATGGCCATCCAAAAGATATGGACAATGTCAAACAAGGACACGATCGCCCAAATTTACACCTTATACCTTGCATAAATCGACGAATGCGATGCTTTTTTGTACATTGGAAACAAGGAAAAACTCTAATTTGAATTCCTAATAAATGTCGCTCTTAAGTCCTATCGTATACCTTAACTTTTAGTATCTATGGCACATTAGGTCCCTATTTGGCGTAGCTTAAAAAAATGATAAAAATTCAAGTTAAAGTCAACAATTAATTTTAGTTCCACATTTTATGGGACCTACAACTTTTATAACATTTCAACAATACAATTCATTAATTTTTATCAAAATCTACTAAAATTCTGATTTTTAACTGTACCAAATAGGAGATAAATGTCATATTACACCCGTCCAATTTTATAGATTGGACGGTCTTGTACCGCTGTATCCAACATACCAAATAAATAGTTTTGGATGATAAGGAAAATGTTAGATAGATGTGCTCTCCACCACTCCTATACGTATATTGGGTTGTGCATGTTTTACGCTCATTTAACAAACAAATAAACCCTTAAATTGCCGAATAGACGGTCTCTTTGCCAACCACGTCTTCTTTAGTATAAGACAACCTATTCAACTATCTTTTCTTCTCGAATTCTTCAACAATGGCGAAGTCTTCCATTCTTTTGCATTGTACCAGGTTCTCTCTCTCTCTCTCTCTCTCTCATGTAGGGTATAAGCCAGCCATCCAGCCAGCCTCTAAAGGCCGAGTCGAGCAAACATTTTTCATTTTTAGACAATCAATAGGAAAAAGTAAAACATCGGGCACAATGTCGGCCTTGATGAAACCCACTTTTTTGCACACACTAGCTGCACAAATAATTGTGGGTGGCGTCAATCTCTAACTCAATCCACTTTATACCTGCATCTATATGCATGTGTAGAACATGAATGTATGAGACGAAATTTTTTGGCATTTCTCGCAAATATGTACATAAGAAACAAATAAAATATACACGAAATAACAATAAAGAACGAACTAACTTCACTGAATTTATTGAATGAAACTAGGAAAAAATGCTTGGACCAATTAAAATGTCTTAATTTGTATTTTTCGTTTTGACAGCCTGCAATCTTTGAAATGAAATTAAACCCTATCATGCATTATTGTTTCTTGATATTATAATTCAATACTATTGACTTTGCTTGTATTTTAATATTTATATTTTGCAAGAAGTCATTTTCTACCTTTCATTTAGATATGCTCGGAGTTAGGAGTAGAGGTATGCGACAAAATTTGTAAGTTATCTTGTACAGTTCTATCCAGTCTAATGTGCAACACGGATGGAGAATACCGATGTTTATGTTGCATATGTTTCCTAAATGCAGGTGCTAAATTAATAGTTGTAAATGGCAACAAGAGGACGAGAGAGTGCACCTGGAAATGAGAAAAAGGGAACGGCTTCACATCAGCTTCATGGGAACACCACACAGAAGAATCGTCGTCTGAGCCTTTCCAGACCGAGGGATCCTCCCGATCCACCTGCATCAGAAAAACATACTCCAAATTATCTCAAGCCGACTTTGAGTTCAAGTCCAGATGTTTCTAAGCAACTTGTCAAGAAACAAGTTTCAAGCGACGCTTCTAAAAAGCTAAATCTTACGAGAACAAAATCCTTGGACAAGGCTGGATCATCACCACCTTCTCGTACACCAAAAACACGCATTTCACCTAATCCCACACTACGATCTTCATCTTTTTCGGGTAAAACTAACATAGCACAAAAATCTGTTCCAGATAAATTGTTGAAAACAACGAAGGATGGTGGAAAACACCGGCCTTTGTATGCTAGATCTGAAAGTACTGTAAAGAAGAGCAGTACTATTAGTAAGAAGCAAGACACTGAGATTGGTGCATCAACAAAGATGGAACAAACCACCGACTCTTCTGAGAGAGTCATAACTCCTGATATATCTGAAGTTCCACAGCTCGAAACACTACAAGAAGAAGAATTTTCACTTATGGAAGCTGAAGAAGAAAATATACATGCTGGAAGCAAAAATGAAATGGGATATGAAGTTTTTGCGTTGGAAGATATGGAACCTGTAAGGCAAGTTCAACTGTTGGTGTTGGAAGACATCGAACCTTTAAGGCAAGTTCAACTGGAGAGCAGTAAGGATGACGAGCTTGTCGAGTATTCTACAGTTTCAGAACACCAGGATGCCACAGCTTATGTTGAGATGAAAGAACCTGACAAACACAATGCAGAGGAGGAAAACGAGACTCAGATGAATGGAAGTGTCACAGATATTCCCCAAGTCGAGGCTGAAGAGAATGAAGGAGAAGGAGCCAAAGCGTTGGATGAGAAAGAAAAGGTGATCATTGTTGGTGAAACATTAGATTCCGAGGGAACAAAAGATCAAGCAGTAGCCAAGGAAGTGAAACAGGAGGCAGAAAATGCAGCGCCTGAACAGCAAAGCACCCAAGGGAAGAAGAATTCTGCGGTTTCTAATGATGTAATCGAGGAGACTGCAAGCAAACTTTGTGAACAGAGAAGAAACAAGGTGAGAGCACTAGCCGGGGCCTTTGAAACTGTCATATCCTTACAAGAGCCCAAGTGAGAACAACTGATAATGCTCCTATCCTACAGTATATTCTACATCTGATATGAAAGTTTAAAGTTTAGAAACAAACATGAATTTTATAAGATAATCCACATATGCTTTGCTTCTTCTTCTTCTTCTTTTTTTTTTTTTTTTTTTTTCCAGTTCTGTCGTTTAACAAAGTACTACTGGATTGCTTGTGAGATAAAATCGATTATTTTCTTAATTATGCAATTTTCTATAAAATAATTTTTCTCCTCGCAATACGTGATGAACATATCAAAGCACAAGTTGAGTCACTTATATTCAGCCATGAAATTAAAATCCCAAAAGGATCCCATGCAACTATATCCACAATTAGTGCCTTTCAAGTGTAAAATACCTTGACAAAGCTGTTGGGACGCTCAGAAGATATCAAGCTAATCAGTTAGGCAATAGCAATAGAAACATCCACCGCCTACTCTGCTATTTGAACCCGAACAGGATATAGAATATTCAACTAGCACTCCAAGAGCCCATGTATATACAAACAATGGAGGATCTACGAATCCAGGTGAGCACAGATGGCTGCTAGACAGCCGCTCGAGCGGCCACGCAATATAAGTAAAAAAAATTACAAATGGCCGCAGGGGCTCGTCGGGTGCTGGCTCCGATATAGAGACTGGTAAATCATTGGACAACTAGAAAGGACCTCGACACATGGCTCCTCTCAGGGTAACCATGATTTAATAGTATCAAGTATGCCTTCACTTAACAGTTGGAGAATTTCGATATGGATTTGTAACCCCATTGTCAAATTTCTCATTCAAGTGCCTCATTTTGAAACTGCCATGGCTTACACGCTTTGGCTGAAAAAGCAAGTCAAACATTTTTCTCCAAATACTAATGGCCCATATTTTTGCATGTAGCTACGATAAACA
>CAIGRB010004852.1:76555-88467 GCA_903798255.1 Fraxinus quadrangulata | reverse complement strand
ATCAAAATAACTTTTAGTGCACAAAATATCTTTTAATGCATAAAAAACGCTTTTGAACTTAAAACATTTATTGTTAAATATCAAAGTGTTAGTACCTTTACATTTAATCTGAAAATGCCTAGTTCTTGAGATTTTCCTAACTCTTTAGGCTTTCGTCTTGAAGAATCTTTTCTTGAATGCTTGGAAGACTTTTACTTCAATCTTGACCTTCTTTGTGAGTCCAATTTGTGATGATAGTTTTTTATCTTTTGATGACCATCGATCAAATTTTCATAGTACGGTTTGAAAAACTGTAATCACTTAAATTCAATTTGTTAGTAAATAAGATTAACTTATTTATTATAATCAAAACTTTAAGGTTATAATCAATCGAGGTCAACAATTTTTCCCTTTTTGATTATGATAAACAATACGAGTTGTAAAATAATCTTTAAAAATTGATAAGGAATATAAATATTAAATTTTGCAAGTAATTTATATATTCTTCCTATCTTTTGCAAATCAGTAGTCATTCATTCCAAGCATATGTCTATCAAGACAAGCATTTTGATCATATCCATCTATTACATTCTCATCAAGCATATCATTTCATATATTTTTCCCCTTTTGTCAAAACCAAAAAGATATATCATTTAAGATCAAAACTTAAGCATATGAAGCAATAAAAGATTCCCCCTTAAGTTAACACATGATGCCTAATCAATTAAAATTCAAAATATAGGATATAGCAAACATGGCACGTCAAAACGTGAGTTTACGAAAGTTAAAGATATAGAGAAGTTAGACTAACATAAGGGACTCCAAAATACATATGTAGAAAATCATATCTAAGACTCCAAATTAGGCAGTGGAGGGAAAAGTGCATCGAACCGAGTATAAAAGGGATTTTGTTGAGCTTGAAGCGCCATGTGTTGTGCATTGAGAACTCTTGTCGATCATTAAGCGCATTTTGCTAAGCGAGAATTTGGTGAAGTAATCCATCTAGCCCATCAATGGTAGAGGTGAGAAAATCGATGCGTCCATTATGGAGATTGTAGTGATTCTCGCTAAAAATAAAACTCCCAACAGGAAAAGGAGCACTCGATCCCGAGATCTCATGAGAATGACTAGGAACACGGCGTGCATCATCGTCGTGATCATTTCCAATCTTATCTTCATCTTCTTCAAGAGGTAAATTTGAAGGACCCGACTCTAAATCAAATTCCTTAGTATGAGCCACACATGGCTCATGCACCCTGACAATTTTCATCCATTTAAACGTATGGATAGTGATTACATCGGTGGTATGGACAGAAATGAAATCCTCGTCATTTAAAGATACTTCAAAATGTTTAAATTTTTTGGTGAAAAGCATTCCAAAGTGTAAGGCTTTGATGCAAGTGGCGGAATGGACGAGTTTCATATGACTAATTACGATAAGTGGAAAATCTAATTTCGCTCGATGAGGAAGGATTCAAGAAGGAAGATGTCAAAGTGAGTAATTTCATCGAGGTGACCTTTCCCAGGAAGAATTACATGGGCGATTATGTTGTGCAAAACTTTACAAGGTAGAGTAAGTTAATTAGAACTAAGCTTTATAGGATGTTCAAAATTTTTACCCATTACTCTACGACAAGCAACAATAGAATTATAACCTTCCATGGTTGGATGAGTCATATGATAAATTATTTGATTTTCATATTTCGTAAGCTCAATTAGATCACAGAGAAAAGTTTTGGTGATAATAATCATTTTGCCATTTAGGAAACGTGGAAAGGAGTATAAACCATATTTTTGTAAAATGTTTTCGTAAGAGCCGATATACATGTTCTTCTAAATTTGCAATAAACATCCAACCCATGATTTCAAAATATTTCTCAACGTGAAAAGAAGGAGCTTCGAAAGTAAAAGAGGAAAAATCAATATTTTTACCTATAAGAATGGGAGATTTGTCAAAAAGATTAGCCGACAAAGGTGTTTCTTCATCTAATGAAGGAGTTTGTAGCCTCTCAGCTCTTCTTGGCTTTTTACTTGGCATCCTAACCATTTACAATTTTAAATTTTGGAGATAAACTTGGAAGAAAAAGCTAGGGCACTTAAAAATTCGAAAATGCGACAGTCCGATAGACCGGACTTTTTGCACCATCTGGTCGAATAACGGTTTTTGTAAAATATTCTGTATTTTCGATCGATCGGACGTCATCTGGACCCTTTTTTTTCATATCATACTAAATCAAATATACAATAAAGGTTAAACAATACAGCATGTAGGAATTAATTGTGTAAGAACATAGTATGCATTTAACTTAGCGATGTACTTCGAGTTCATCAATAATACCCAAACTTCTTCTAATAAGTGAGAATCGATCAAGTGCTAGAGATTTAGTGCAAATGTCAACCATTGATTTTTCGTATTCACACATTCTAATACAATGTCTCCTTTTGTGCATAATTTGTAGAAAGTGGTGTCTAATCTCAATATGCTTCATTCGACAGTGCAAGGTGGCATTTTTTGATAAATTTATGGCAATAGTGTTATTACATATGATGGTATTTGATCAAATAATAAATGATAATCACTAAGGAATTGTTTCATCCATAATATGTGTGCATAACAACTATCGGCCAACATATATTCGGTAATTCAACAGATTGTTTTTTACTAAACCATGACACAAGTGCAAACCTTAGAAAATGACATGTTCCACTAGTATTCTTGCGATCAATTATGCAATCGGCTCAATCGGCATTCAAATAGTTAAGTAAGTCAATATGAGTGTCATTTGAATACCAAAGGCCTAAAGTTCTAGTGCCACTAAGATATCTAAAAATTCTTTTTACCGCACTAAGATGTAATTCTTTAGGATTTGAAATCTAGAATATAAACACATGCTAAATATACTATTGGGTCTACTTGCGCTTAAGTAAAGAAGGGATCCGATCATACCTTGATATTTAGTTATATCAACGGAGGTAATTTGATCATCTTTGTCCAATTTATGGATGATCTCATCGAAGTATTCATTGGCTTCAATTTTTCCATTTCAAACCTCTTGAACATATCTAATATATATTTATTTAGACTAATGAATATCCCACCGTTAGTTTGTCTAATTTGGAGTCCAAGAAAGAATTTGAATTCTCCCATCATGCTCATTTCAAACTCCTTACTCATACATTTAGAAAACTATTTACAAAGAGAAATATTTGTTATACCAAAAATAATATTTTCAGCTTGAACGATAATCATATCATTTTTTCTTTTTTTGTTTTGATAAAGAGTGTAGTATCCACTTTCCCTATTAAAAATCATTTGAAAGTATAAATTTGCTCAATCTTTTATACCAAGCTCTAGGAACTTGCTTTAAGCCGTAAAGAACCTTTCTAAGTTTAAAAATATTATCCGAATACTTGTAATCTTAAAAATCGAGGATTGCTCTACAAAGACTTCTTCTTGAATGAAACCCTTTAGAAATATACTTTTAACGTCCATTTGTTAAAGAAAAAGTGAATCATTTATGGCAAACAAATACAAGAAGCATGTGAATAGATTATAATCAAGCCACTAGTGCAAACGTTTTCTCAAAATCAATACATTCTTCTTGATTGTAACCTTAGACCACTAATCTAGCTTTGTTACGCACAATTATCTCATTTTCTGATAGTTCAAGAATAATCAACCAAGAGGGGGTGAACTAGTTTTTAAAAACTTTTTCGAAAAATTGATTTAAATTTAAGCAAATTGAAAATGCAAAAATGTACAAGTATAAAAGTGATAAGTAAAAAAGAAGAGAATGTGTAAACGATGTAATTGTGATCTATACTTCTTCCATTATCAAGATATCCATCACGAGTAAGGCATTTTCACTAAATTTGATTGACTTATGGTGCAATTCAAACCCTTATAATGATTTCAATGAGTTACAAACAAGGAGTGCCGATCCTTATATAATATTGAACTTTTCGAGACTTCAATATGACCCAAAAAGTTAAAAATAAATGATTTTACAATTTGAAAGTTCTCTTTTAATAAATGATATAATCAAATTAAGTACAAAGAGAGAAATATGTTAACACTTTAATGAATAGGGATGAATGCAGTTCAAGTGTTAGGTGAGAAAAACTTTGATAAGAAAGATGTTTTTCAAAAGTTGATTCAATCAATAGTCTTTCAAAGTAAATGATTTGATAAAGACAAATAAGATATAAGATCAATATAGTTTAGCTAAAAAATATCTCACTTAAAACCTCTAAAAAATGTTATAATGAATGCAAAGTGAAACGGTATTTATAGAGGTCAAAACGCCAGAAATTCTGACTAATTAGACAACCAATTCGAACGTTCACATTCTGAACCGAACAATCAAGCTAGCAGTTGTGCATTAGAATTCAGAGCATTTTAAAAAGTAATCGTTGGATGAACCAAATGTCCGCTAGGACATAATTTTTTCGAATTTTTCTTTCTTGATTGTTTTGAAAATGTAGGCTTTTGTAGGACTTTTTTTTCACTTTAATTTTTGAGGTAATTGATATTGTAATGATGTTGAATATCAAATTGAAATACTTACATTTTGAAAGATAATGTTTATGCAAGTGTTTTTATGGAATATTTTTCCCATGTATAAAAATTTATTCATTGAACTTTTAATAATTTATTGTTAAAAATTAAAGCATTATACATTTACATATATATGCAGATCATCTTAATCTAATATCTTCGATATTAGACTAGTGATGTTATTTGTCTCGAGTGATTTGTTATGAATACTTAGCTTCCATCTTGATTTTTATTGATTGTTCGATGCGAATATTTTGGTAGTTATTTTTTTGTTCCTAATCGATCAACTTTGCAATAATAGTTATGAAGACTCGAATTCAATTGTTAAAAATAAAATTAACTCATCTGATCGAAATATGAAGTCAACCATAGGTCAACATTTTATCTCTTTTATTTATAAAAATCCATTTTGTACCGTTAACGGTTTAATCATTTGATCTAGCGACTAAATCACAAATATGGTTTCTTTCAAATTGATTTAGTTCTTCTTGCATAACTAGAATCCAAAATTCATCACACTAAGTTTCTTTGAATTTCTTTGGTTCAATTTGCAAAATGAAGTGGAACTATTAAGATAATTTCTAGTAGAAGCTCAAGTAGTAATACATTTAGATGGATCACCAATAATAAGTTCTTTTGGGTGACAAGGAACAAACCACAATTCTTTTGGTAAAGTAGGATCATTTGGTACTTCAGATGGTTCTATTTCACTTTGTTGAATGCTTGTTTCTTCTTCTTTTGGATCTTCCTTATTTTAATATTGAATATTCATTTGGTTGAAGGGAATTTCGAATCCTACATCATTAGCAATTTCTTTCTCTCAATTAAGAGGATTGGTTTCATCAAAAGTAACATGCTCAGATTTTTCAACAACTAAAGTTCTTTTGTTAAAGACTTTATAAGTTTTTCTATTCGATGAGTATCCTACAAAGATTCCAATATCGAATTTTAAAGCAAATTTTTTTCAAATTTTCTTGTGTGTTCAAAATAAAACATTTACAATCAAACACTTTGAATTAACCGATATTATTCTATTTTTCTAAAATTCATATGGAGTTTTAGTTTTCTTTCAACTAACTAAAACTCCATTAGTAATGTAGCACGCGGCATTAACGATTTCGGCCCAACAATATTTTGGTAAGCTATTTTCATTGAGCATGATCTTAACCATTTCTTGCAATGTATGATTATTCTTTTCTACCACATTATTTTGTTGAGAAGTTCTAGGAGCCGAAAAATTATGTTCATAAATATTTTCATTACAAAAATTATCAAAAGCAGTATTATCAAATTCTCCATCATGATCACTTTCAATAGTTGTAACGGAGTATATTTTTTTTCTTCATTTTGAATATTTTTTACAAAAAAATTTAAATACATATAAAGTTTCATCCTTTAGATTTAAAAATAAGACCCCAAGTAAATCTATAAAAGTTGTCAACCATAACGAATACATAATGTTTTCCACCTAAACTAACGGTCCAAAAAGGTCCAAAAAGAACCATTTAGAGAAGTTGCAAATGTTTTGTAGTTGAAGAATATAGCTTAAGCTTGAAAGAAGTATTCACTTGTTTTCTAAATTGGCATGTATCACAAATTTTGTCTTTTCAGAACTTCAAATTAGGCAATCCTTTAACAAAGTAATATTTTGAAATTTTTGATAGAAGGTCTATGCTAATATGATCCAATCTTATATGCCATAACCAATTATCAATTTTCAAGCTAGATAAACAATTTTTCATCACTTTCAAATTCAAAATTTATGACATAGACGTCTTTACTTTGGCTTCCTATAAATATAACATCTTTAGACGTAGTATCCTTAAGAAGGCACTTAGAATAATCGAATTTAATATTGTAATATTTATCACATAATTAACTAATACTTAGCAAGTTATATTTAAGGCTATCAATTAATAAAACATTTTCAATAGAAAGAGATGAGTTATTACCAATGTTTCCAATGCCAATAATTTTTTCTTTTGTATTAACTCCAAAAGTGACAAGACCTACATCCTTCTTTTTGAGATTCGACAATAGAGATCAATCTCCGGTCATATGTTTTAAGCAACCACTATCCAAGAACTATTTGCTTTTTATTTATTTTTTTGGTACCTACAAGAATAATTCAATTTTTTTATTTTGGTACACATGCAAATTTGGGTCGTTGGAAGTTAGTTCTAGTGGACTCGTAAATTCACTTATTTTTGTTTTCAAAGTGTAACCTCTTTTTTGTTAAATAATTAAATGTGATATATCCACTTTTATTTAAAAAAAAAAAGCTACATGTAATGTTTGAAATAGAGGAATTTAAAGTTTTGACAAATAAATTTTTTAGAGAGTTTGTTTCAAGAAATGTTTATATACAATTCCTCATTTTCAAAAACACATTTTTGTTCACCAATCATTAAATCAGAGTTTTCTTACCTCAAATGAACTTGTAAACAATTTGAGTTAAATGAAAAATTTTCTCTTTCAAAGAGAAATTTTCTTTGATTAATGAGTTTTAGTCAATCTTTTCTTTCTTAAAATCCTTTTGAGTATCAAAAATTTTCTTTACTTCATTTTTCAATAAAAAAATGCTTCCTTTTGAGAATTGAGTGACTTAAGGCAAGTTTTTCAAATTCCTCAATAATCTAATCATAAGAGGTAGATAAATGATCATAACAAATAATCTTTTGGCATTTCTCTCCGTACTTTTTTTTTAAATCGTTGACTGTTGCGAAAACGTCTCTATATCTTGGCGAGAAGAACTAGATCATCAAACTCTTCATCACTTATGTTTTTTTGTTTGTAGTGCCTTACATCAATTGCCGATTTTATTACAATTTAGTGTTTAGGAGGTTTATTTGTTTCTTCTTTACTTTTCTTTGTTATCTCCTTTTTTCTCTACATTATTGAACTCATAAGTCATCAAAGTTCAGTATCACTCTTCCAAAGAATATGTGTTAACATCTTTGGTGTTTTCTATCAACACCCTTAGTGAACTCCAATTCTCCGAGAAAGACCTAAATACTTTAATTACAAGTTCACCGTTAATAAATTTTCAATCAAAACTTTTGAGGTCATTAACAATATCGGTGAAATGAGTAATAATATCTACAATAGGTTCATTTTGTTTCATGAAAAAGTTTTCAAATTCTATAACTAAAATATTACCCAAATGAGTTACTTCTAAGGCTTGCCAAATATAAAAAGCGGAATTGTATGTGCTAATATAATTAAGTTCATTTTTATCTAAAGCATAATAAAGTATATTTTTGACTATAACATTTAAAGATAATTTTCTTTTATCATCTTCATCATACACCACTCTAGGTTTTGGAATTGTTCGATCGAGTTCGATATCAACTTAAATAATCTTTTAAAGATAATTTTCTTTTATCTTTTTATCGTGCTCTTCTCTAGGTTTTGAAATGGTTTGATTAGATTTTGCATCAATTTTAATAACTTTTGTAGGCACATAGGGTGTAATGACCCCAAATTTATTGTGTAAAATTTATACGAATCACTACCAAAAGCTTTATTTAAACTGTACCGATTGACATGCAACTAGATTTAAAATTTATACAAGATTAAAAGAAATCAAATCACTGTCTAGTTATTGTCTAATTATTAAAGAATAAATTAGAGTGAATCAAAATCTTGTTATTTATTTCATTTATTACCTAAAAGTTAACGGAACAACATATTATAATGTATTCTACACATTTTAAAAATATACATGCATGGTCTTCATAATACTGTGTAGTACTTTTTTTTTTCTTTTATTTAACTAAGAAGTCATTTTAAATTAAAAGTCATGGAATAATCATACGGTAGTGAACATACATGGCAGTACAATAAACTTTAATTTGTAATGAAACTGACGACAAGAAAGGAAAATTTAATTATTTTAAGAAATAAAATTGGTAGAAGGCAAATAATGCAGTTTACATCAACCATATAATTTTAACTTCAAATTAAGAGTGAATCTAAATATCTGAATGTTTTCTGAAAGGACGTAAAATTTATCTACTAGAAAATAAGACAAGTATAACCAAATAAACATGACCGACAATTTAATTATTATATTGCAAATAAATTAAAACAAAGTTACTCGCTTAATTTTAAATTTAGTCCCATGAAACGAGGCACAACCACATCATCGAACCGCCTCGCTCCGACACGATCCGTACTAACCTGTGAGGAGTGGGGGGAAAATGGTGAGTACATTGGAATACTCAGTAGGACATAAAAATAATAGTGTAATCCCGAATAAAATATTTAAAACAAGTGTCAAAATATCATACCGTCATCATATTTTTAGAAATCGGTAAGAGTTTAATAAATATCATATCTTTGGTACCAGATGACCATAACATGCATATTATATTTTAAAACTTTCATAAGCATAATAATTCAACAATATGAAAATAAACAGTTTAAATGGGATAAAACAACTGCACCTCGTTATCCTACTTTGTTGGATTTCTTAAAATTGGAAGATAAAACTAAAAGAAATCACGTTCACTTAATTATTTTTGCCTCTGCCGTATTTTTGCATATACATATAGTGTAGAAAATTTATTGCTTATATTATATAATAAATTCTACAGAAAGTGGGAATAAGGGTGTTGAGTTTTGTGTAGAAGAAAGCATTTTTCAAGCACACGTCTCTATCATGTGATACGAGATATCTCAACCAACATATCATGAGACACGTGGCAAGCTAGGAAATTTTTACACTAAAATATAAGGATAATAAAAAACTACTTGATAACTCCTTCAACAAACTCCTACACGTTGTTGTAATATAAAACAAATCCTTATATAATAATAAATAAATAAAACAATTAACCACTTACCAACTCTACACGTGACTCATATATTCTAAACTCATTAATTAACTAAACTAAATTACAATTTAAGACAATATTTTTCAATTTCGATAACTTGGGTCTCGCTTATCTGAATTAACTTTTTCTCGAGCTTAATATTCAAAATTAATTACGATATACCCAATATCCCATACTAGAAAATCAAAACACAACTGAATTTGTTCCAATAAACACGCCCCTTACTATAATGTTACCGTCAAAATCCCATAATTCTCATCAATTATTTATACTTATTATTATCCATCTAGAATCCTCTCAAGAAATTCAAATTATCAGCTCTAATCGTTCCTTTCCCAGATTCACAGCACATATTAATCCATCAAAATATTTTCTACAAACAGTGTTTTGATCTTCAATACATGCGTGATTAAGGTTTTTTCGCCAATTTATAAACCCTAATAAGAGGTGTAATATCCCCACATTCAACCGAATCAAAGCATTTCCTTTCCAATAATCATTGTCTTTCAAGTTTCTTCTACAACATGACAATACCCAAAAGCGTTTCTACATCCTTGTGCCACGTAGCGTTAGGCATGACAGGAAGATGAAAGGGGTGGTTATTGATTAGTGTAGAACGAGAACTAGGTGTTCTTTGGTCTATTCACATTGAATAATATTATGTGGCATATTCTAGTTTTTTGAGCAGTGTAGTTAATTTCAACTTTTGAAATATTTTGCTCTGTTACATTACTGCTATGTTGGCTTTTAACAAATGGAAATATCAGTATAATGATTTGTTGTTTCTTCATTCTTACTCCAGGATTTTAAAATAGTGTTTTCTATTCATATTTCTAGAATAAAGTTCTATTAAAAGTGTATATGAATGATATATACGTAACAAAGGGAATTCAGTTTGAAAATTAGAAGACCAAAACTCCAACATTCAAACCATGTATTATATTGCCGCGTTGTGCAATCAAACATTTCGAACACTGTTACACATCCATGTTATTTAGTTTTGATGTTGATGTGAAAATTGAGCAGTTGCCCAGAAAACAAGCATTGCATGAGAACTCTAAAATTGAGAACATTGCTATGTCACAAAGTTTGTGTAAGTAGTCAAGCACGAATGTGCCACAAGGTACATCTAGCATTTCTGATTTGGATTAATCATGTATCCACAAGGCAGAAACTAGTGATGGTGAAGATGCATTGTCCAATGATGTGCTTGCTTAGTCAATGTCCACATTCCACAACTAAGGCACAAAAATTTGGATATCATCATAGCAAAACCTATTGATAAAAACAAAGAATTATGGACTTCACGGCATAAAGAAATTTTATGTTAATTCCAAAATCTAAATGATAAGAATAAATTATGTATGTATTTGTTTGCCTAATTCTGATTTTTTGAATTCTGTATATATTGATTTGGAAAGGATATTGAACGATCAACTTAATCTTAGGGTTATTTTAAAAAAATTCAGTTACAAAAATTTTTTGGGTCTATATTTAGTATATAGTATTTCTTAAAATATTTACCATATTACAAAGTATTTCTTGAATTATAAATGTAACGTAATAAATCTCGAGATTTTATTTTGAAATAATGTAGATATAAAATTTTGTATATAGTATATTGTTTGGGACTGTAGCCGAGGCCAGCCCCAACCCAATTTGATTTTGTATCCCAAAACGTTATTTTTATGTGATTTTTATTTATTTTTTTGTGAATTTTTTTGTTACATATTGGCTCATCATAAAAAAAAATTCAGTCCAACCGTAGCTCGACCCCTGCTGGTAACTGCATATATTTAAGGTTACATTTTCATAAATAAAAAACATCGTAAAATGTATATAATTCGGTTTGTCACCAGAAAAAAAAAATATTTTAAACAGAAATAAAGTTATGTAACCGAAATTAATGGTCTTATAAGGTAAAAGGTTATCTGTCCTTACATTCTAGCGAATTAGTATTTTGGGACCTCTTTTAGTACAAGCAGACATTGTACCCATTATTGTTCTCTGTTTATCGAGATTCTAATAATGACGAAAAGAATGTACAACAATTAATGAGATTCCATTCCATCTATGATCGATGACAATAACATTATGTGAATTACAGGTCGTTTCTAGTTGATTAGACACGGAAATTGGATGGAAAGTTTGGAACATTAGTACTCGTTAGGCCACCGGTAGTTGTCTCAATATGACATTGTTTTTTGCAAAATATCATTAGCAAGTAGCAACCACACTATCATTTGCAGGAACTTGGATTGGAGACCAACTGTATAATTACGAATAATATTATTCATAGTAACTGACGACAGTAGTCATCATACGAAGCATAGTTTTAATAAAATAAAAGAATACAATGAAGTGGGCTTCAATTCATCAATCCATCTAGAACACGGTGCCTCATCCAAAGCTATCTCATTCCAAAATTTTCGCTTCATCTTCCCTAGACTCCGGTTATAACCCGTTGTGAGCTGGCGTCGCCTCCACTCTCCACCATGTATTATTTTCAATTTAAATTCATAAAAATCCCTAAATCA
>CAIGRB010004852.1:53434-75680 GCA_903798255.1 Fraxinus quadrangulata | reverse complement strand
CTCGTTAGGCCACCGGTAGTTGTCTCAATATGACATTGTTTTTTGCAAAATATCATTAGCAAGTAGCAACCACACTATCATTTGCAGGAACTTGGATTGGAGACCAACTGTATAATTACGAATAATATTATTCATAGTAACTGACGACAGTAGTCATCATACGAAGCATAGTTTTAATAAAATAAAAGAATACAATGAAGTGGGCTTCAATTCATCAATCCATCTAGAACACGGCGCCTCATCCAAAGCTATCTCATTCCAAAATTTTCGCTTCATCTTCCCTAGACTCCGGTTATAACCCGTTGTGAGCTGGCGTCGCCTCCACTCTCCACCATGTATTATTTTCAATTTAAATTCATAAAAATCCCTAAATCAAAACAAATCCTCAAACACCATTCTACTTTTCTAGACAAGAAATCATAAATCAAAGTCGAGTTTTGGTTAGATTAGATAAACCATTTTGCTCAATATCAATGAAACTAACAAGAATTTGTTAGATTATTTGCACAAAATGTCCCTACATTTCGCTCTTAGCGTGCAAACTGTCCTAACATTTCAAATTTTTGTAGTATCACTCATATTTCAACTTTTCATTGTGGAAAACGTAATTTTTATCTTTTTTTTTTTTATCTAATTTCTCAATTAAATTTTGTAAAATGACAAATAGACCCTAATATTTAAATAAAACAAAATAAAAAGGAAAAAATTTGCAATCATATTCCCATTTTTCAAAAAAGAATTACAAATAAATTTCAAATAAATTAAATTAAAAAAAATAGAAAAGAAAAGCTTTCTTCTTCTTCTTCTTCTTCATCTTCCTCTTTCTCTTCCTCTTCTTCTTCTTCTTCTTCCCCATCTCCCTCTCCCACCCCCATGCCCACCCTTACCAAAAATTGAAAATAGCACTTTTAGGTCATTCAAATAAGAAAAGAAAAGTCTTCTTCTTCTTCCCCATTTCCCTCTCCTACTCTAACCCACTCCCATCCCCATCCCCATCCCCATCCCCATCCCTACCCCTCACCCTCACCCTCACCCAATAGTATCGCCACAGCTACCGTCTTCAAATACTCAGGTAATTAAATCACTCTTTCTTTGTTTTTGCTATGTAAATCAAAAGTTGATTTTGATTTGTTGTGTGAATCCAAGTGGGAATGGACTGACTGTAAATAAGGAAAAATCTTTTACATCTATTTAAAGGAGCTTGAAAGACAAGTCATGATCTATAGGGCTTATTAGTACAAAATGTCATCTACTTTTGGTCTTTAATGTGCAAAACGTTCCTACGTTTGACCTTGAGTATGCAAAACATCCCTACATTTCAAACTTTTGAATTTTTCACCCAAGTGCCTGCTGATCTTCTTTTTCTTCGATAATTTCTTCTTTTTACACTTTTGGTACTCGATTAGATGTGGATTTTAAAAAGATGTTTCTTGACATTGGTGTTTGAGTACAGTGACTGGTTATCTAGAAAGGTGCAAATGAACGGGTGGCAAGAAATGGAGGTTCTCAAGAAATGTAGTACCCATCATAAGTACTATGACTGCCACCTACAGAAAAGTCGTTCCCATTCAAAAAAGCTTGTGAAAGTCAAGAACAATGCCACTAACAATAATGAGACGAAAAGCCCACTTTTGTTTAATCCTAAAACCAATCTAAGTATTTATACGTCATTTAGTAAGAAATATGAGAGAGTTGGTTTTTAGTATTTTTGCATCCTCTAGTATTTTTCAATCTATTTTCTGGTTTCGTTTCGTGGTGAGGGTGAGGGTGAGGGTGAGGGTGAGGGTAGGGGTAAGTATGGGGGTGGGAATGGGTGAGAGAATGAGAGGGAGAGGGAGAGGGAGAGGGAGATGGAGAAGGAGAAGGGGAAGAAGAAAAAGAATACTTTTCTTTTCCTTTTTGATTTTTTAATTTAATTTATTTGTACTTCTTTTAAAAAATAGGAGTATGATTGCAATTTGTTTGTTTATTTTTTTTCTTTTTCTTTTTCTTTTCCTTTTCCTTTTGTTTTATTTAAATATGAGGGTATGTTTGTCATTTTATAATTTTTAAGTGAGAAATTAGATAAAAATTGATGAAAATGATATTTTCAACAATGAAACGTTGAAATATTGATGAAAATGTAAAAATTTGAAACGTAAAGACGTTTTGCACACTAAGAGCGAAATGTAAAGATGTTTTGTGTTAATAAGTCAGAATTTGTTCCTAGTAGTCCATGGAGACAACATTAAAGTGAAGAGATTTGTTCGCTACAATTAAAGAGAAGGTTTGGAAAGGAAAAGCCAACTAATTAGCTAAATTCTGATTAATTATTCTAGATTATTTTCAATAAAATAGTTCAAAATGTGACCAATTCCAAGATTTTTCCAATTATAAACATTGGACCTGATTTTCCATTTTTGAATCATGTAACCTTCTACTTATCATTAAATTGGGTCCAATACCCTGAAAAAATAACTAATTTTATTAATACCCTATAAATTAATTAAATGATTTAATCACGTATTTAATACGTTCCAAAACTATCAAAATCACCCCCCAAAAACCCAAATCAGTCTCAAGTTCCCGAACTTCCAGAAAGCTTCCAAAGAAATCATCTCGCCCAATTAATTTCATTGTTCTGCTACACTCGAATCTGAATTCGAATCCAAAGAATTTCAGACTTTGTCGCTTGCAGTTTTGGAGGAAAAAGAGCCGTTGATTCATTGAAATACTATTTTCTTTCTTCTCCTTATGTATCTGTATGTATTCAACTTGCCCAAGACTATTTGTTTTATTCTCCTTCGACGTCTGCCAGCTTGCTTTGCAAAATGGATTTGTAATTTTTTGGGAAATTATGTGAAATTAGATTTTATTATTTTTTATCTCTAAATCTTGCAATGGAGTTTGGGGATAAAGAAAGAATAAAATGGTTCAGTTTTGGTGGAGCTGTTTTAAATAAGGAACCTTATTCTGGTGGGAAGAAGCCCAGTATCCAATTCTATATGCTTTAAACTCATTCATTGTGTTTTGAGAATTACATTCGACTGTTAATTGATTGATTGCCCTCTTTTTGGGGGGGAGGGGGAGGGGGTGGAGGAGAATTAACGGAAGAAGAAAGAGGAGGAGAAGGCAAAAGAGAAGGAGCTCAATGAATTGTTTAAAGTTGCAGTGGGCCATCATGTAAGAGGAGGTCATATGAAACTATTCAGGGCAACTATAATGCTAAAATCATTCCAGATTCTAGGTGCATTGGGGTATGCAATATGTTTATACAAAAAATGTTTGGTGATCATAGTGACTATGATGATGACTCGGAGGGTGTAGAGAGTGTGGAGAGTACTGAGTTGGATGAGAAACTTAGTGTGACGGATCATTGGACAATGTAGTAGTGGCTGAGTTGGTAGATGATGGTGATGGTGAATTGACTTAAAAATGTTTGGTGTTTTGATCGATGTTTTGTTAATGAAATGATTTAAAAATGTTTGACGGTGAATGAAAAAAGATGAGGGACTGTAGTTTGTTACTTTTTTTAAAAAAAAATTATCACTTTATTGAATTCATTCAAATATTTTAATTTGTGTTTTGTCAATTTTTTTTAAAATATTTGTCACTTTTTTGAATTTTTGTCACTTTTTAAAGTGTGTGTCACTTTTTCTTTTTTAATTTATGTCGCTTTTTTTTTAACATTTGTCACTTTTTTCTATCATTTTGTTGAAATTTTTGTACTTTGTTGAGTGAAATATATCACTTTTTAATAAAAGTGACATTGTATATTGTTGTTTAATTAAAAAAAGTGACACTTAACTTTAAAAAATGATATTATAAAAAAAAAGTGGCACTTAATTTTACATAGTTTTTTTTTACTTTCAAAATACTTTTCATTTGATTTTTTCAAAAGTTCCCTAATTTTAATTGATTGAATTGGTAGATGACGGTAGTGATGAATTGATTTAAAGATGTTGGGTATTTTGATCCGTGTTTTGTGGATAAGTTGACTTAAAGATGTTTGGTGATGAATCAAGAAACAAGAGGGACGGTGGTTGTTTCACTTTTTTTCTAATAATTGTCGCTTTATTGAATTTATTCCAATAATTTAACTGGTGTTTTGTCACTTTTCAAATGTTCGTTACGTTTTAGAATTTTTATCATTTTTTCTTTTATTTTCTTGAAAGTTTTGCCTTTGTTGAGTGACACATCATTTTTTAATAAAAGTGACATTGTATATTGTTGTTTAATTAAAAAGTGACATTTAATTTTACACAGTATTTTTTGCTTTCAAAATACTTTTTATATGATTTTTCAAAACATTCCAAATTTTTAAGGTATTTTTGTAAGTTGGACATGTCTAATTCTATTGTTGGCCCGCTCAATGCGGCCCCACCAATGTTGTTTTTGGGCTATTTTTGTGATTGGAGCCCACTTATTTTTTTTCAGCCTTGTGTGTTTACTAGGCTATTCATAAAGTGGAAATTACATCCACCTAATTTTTTAACCTTTAATTTCAGAAATGAATTTAAAAGTTTGTGGTACAAAATTAGATGATAATTCAATTTTTAATATTAAATAATAATATTATAAAATTAAATCAATTTGCATACTCATCGACCCATCCACCCATTCGATTTTACTTACAAACCCTAAATCATTTTCTCCTTCTTCTCTCTTCATCATCAAAATCAACGTCGCTCGTCGCTTTAAATTTACTTATCCATCGACCCATACACCCAGTGCAGCGACTGTTGTGCGCGTCAATACCGCAGCTCTCATCAGCAGGGACGAAAGCAGGAGAGTAGAATTGTGGAGGCAAAATTGAAAATTATAAGGATGGGATGAAAAGTGTTTGCGGCCAATTATTTAAAATATTTGTGCCTAATAAATTCGTTAATGTGTGACCAATAAATAATATTTAATTAATAAAATAAATAACTTCTAATCAATAAATAATATGTAACCTAAAAATGTGATATTTCGATTAAACATGTAATCGTAACTTACAATTTGTTAAGTATGATAAATTAATTTGATAATTTGAGATCGAGAAATAACTTGTGACCAATTAATTTGATAATTTGTAACCGTGAAATAAGTTGTGACCTATAAAGTTTGCTATTATTTACCGAGAAATAATATCGAATCTATTAATTTGATAATTTATGATCGATAAATAAATTATGACCTATAAAATTTGTGATTTGTAATCGATAAATAATGCATGACCAATTAATTTGATAATTTTGTGATCGATAATAAATTATGACCTATGAAATTTGTAATTTATGACTGTATTGTGATCTATAAAATTTGTGATTTATAATTATGACTAATGCGTAATATTATTTTATTGAAGAATATATGATTGAAAATAAAATAAAAAATGTATCTTAAAAATAATAGGGATCAAACAATGGCATATATCAGGCTTGAACTCTTGTCCCCAGTGTGTATGATAAACACTTCTACGTGGCAAGAGAACCTAAGCCCTGTTTGAGAACTATTATTTGAAAACTCTTTTTCCTACATACTAATTTTAACAACACAATCCCACAATAAAATATTTTGTACGTATATTCAAAACTTTTTTCCTACTTTCTAACTACTCATTCTCCTAAAAATTACTATTCAAAACATTATTTTTGTAAAAAAAAAAAAAAAAAGGTCATCAAAAAGGTGTGTTTCTCTAAAACGATGATAACCATAATTAAGGTTTGTTTTACCACATTAGCAGTGAAAATATTTTGTCTTGTTCACTGAGGTCAAGAGATCAATTCCAATGTAGAACTGGAATATATATAATTAAAGATCAAATATAGAATTGTTTTCCTCTCCTTCAAATTTTATTAAATATATAGATCGTTGTAGTCATTCTAGTTTCCTGAGTCGAATAAATTCTATGTCATACAAATTACTTACTACAAAAGATCTACGTAAAATAGAGAAGAAGCCTAATCGAAATACACGAATAGGATTACATCAAAAGGGGGAAAAAACTTATTCATCGTACTCACCGAATATTAGACGAAAAAAGCCTATCCGCCATGGAACCAATGGCCATTCCTTGACAATTTTAGACGCTGCACTGAGTTGATAAAAGTTCTGCAAAACAAATTCCAAATTTATGTAAGTTTTTTATTATTATTATTATTACCAATTTTTTAAAATTAAAATATGTTATACATTTTATTTGGAAAATGTTAATTGACTGAGTAATAATATAATAATAGTATAATGGATTGTAGACCTACCCCCAAGGCATATCTCCAGCAAGCAGCCAATCACCTTCTTTATCTTGATATGCAAGCTTGTAGCCCTGCACTTTTGCCTGATTAAACACACACAAAAAGAATTATCATTCATTAAACTCTGTCTATTCAAATCCCAATATAAAAATCATTTCATTTTATTATTTACTTGTCAAATTCGTCCCAATATACAAAGTTTGTTTAAAATTTGAATATGAGTCGATATGAAAATAAATAATATATTTGATACGTTCCACTGACTATGAACTGTATTTGTGTCACTTACATTGCCGAACATGGTCATCAAGGTGTCAATTAGCGTTTGATAAGAATGGTGGCTGCTTAAGTCTATCTTTCTTGCTATCCCAATTCCTTCCATCTTCACTTTAACGTACGTGGAATTTGATCTACTGCCGCGGGTGCCGCAATCATTCTTGACTGTCATATAGTTCGTGGGGGTGGTGCAGCCACGGCGGTTTTGGTGGTGGTGGCAAATCTTCATCCTCCTAGAGTTAATCGGTGGCCAGCCCACAATCCCATCTTCCTCATCAGAAAGATCAATATGATCCAACAATGGTAATGTTTGACGGACTTGTACATTCTTGATTTCCTCAAAAGTTTCATCAAAACATCGTTTTTTCTTCATCGATCTGTAATCTTCTCCATATTCTTGTTCTTCATTGTGATTATTAAGGTCGAACCCTTCATCTAAATTGCTCGAAAGTGCAAGTTTCAGTTGCAACTCCATGTCTTCTTCCAAGAACACAAGTTACCCACAAATCAATGTAAAATGAACTTGCCGTCTAGACAGATAAATGGGTTTCAAGTCGTTCTTGTATATATAAGATGGGGTGGGAGTGGGAGTGGGGGTGGGATGGAGGGCAGACAAGGATGAGGTGATGTGGGCAACATTTTTGCAAGTATGTCTTTATCATTGCCAGACTTTTAGCCGACCCAAATGCTGTGGTGTTCCCAATTGTTAATCCTATATTGAGCCGACAATAGGGTTTCGTGATTATATTGAATTTCGCATGTTGTGTGGTAATTCAACACACCTTCAATGCGCGTCGTCCCCCATGCTCGTTCCCCACTTTGATATTCTGAACTAAACATAACATAATGTGAATTGTACTAGTGTTAATCGTCAAACTTTTACCATTCTAACACCCGTCACTCGCGTGTTATACTCCCTTGTTATACTTGATATGATGGAATATAAACTCTACCACTCCCTTGTTATATTTTCCCGTACTATTTATTTTATATGTGTATCCACCAAGGCAAAATAATAGTATTTATCGATGCTTTTCGAGGCCTCTTCTACTTACCTCCAAACTCTTCATCTCCATGAATACTAATATTGTTTCATTTTTATATAGAATAGGATCTTCTGATATGCTTCTAACTCTATAATCTACTCATTTTCTTTATCTATCGGAAGCATGTGCGAAAGTAAAACCATATCTTAGAGCGCGAGGCAGTAGGACCTCCATATCTAGATGGGGTCCGGTTGCTTAAGAAAGAGCCAAGCCCCAGATTTCTGAGTCAAAAAAGATAAAGTAGAATAGGGTTCTTTAGCCCATTTCATATCATATAATCCAACCTCAAGACATGCTTTGGACGACATGTTATTTAACATTCATGCACTTTTACTCACTTAACCATCCAATTTCTCCACTAGTTTTACACATTACTTTTAGTATGTCTCATGTCATATTTAACATAATTAAGCATGATCGAAGGCAAAAAAAAAAAAAAAAATTATCGTATTCAGTCTTATCCAATTTAGTATTTGTTTGGAAGGATTTTTTTAAAAAAAAATTTCAATCACTTATTTTATGGAGTCCGTAATATTTAAAAAAAAAAAAACATTTTTCACTTAAAAAAGTTTTTTCTAAACAAACGTTTAGTATCCTAAACTACCCGACAACTAAATAAATGTCTTGTCCACAATATAATCACGTGATTACAAGGTGAATAAAGCCTAGACAACTGCACTAAACAAATCAATTATCATGTCTTCATGTCCTTGGCATTTTCTTCATGTAACAAAAACATGAAAATAAACAAAAAAAAAATGTCAAAGTACCAAGAAACATATGTTCCCAATATGTTTTATTTTTGTTAATTTTAGGTCCTAAATAACAATGTAATGACTGCATCACTTAAAGCACAAGATACGTGTTGAATTTGATAACATTGTCTCTTCTCAACCATACATGTCAATTCCCAAGTCCATATCATAAGAAGATTCAGAGGGAACATGTCACGTGGATTGCACGTGATTATTCCACCACATCACGAGGGTGTTGTTGAGCTTCCGTTCATATATCAATTTATAAATAATTTATAAGTTCAATCAGAGTCAAAAAAATTAATTTCAATCACACGTTCATAATTATTATCATTATATTTATGCACTTCAACCGAAGCGTCCTGTATAGCAGTTTTAACATTTGTTTGTCGAACTTAGACACATTTCACGTAACTAGACATAAATGAAAACAAAAAAAGTATGTTACATCAGCCTTAGATAGGATTAAAATTAGGAAGTTAAAATTTCATTTATCTTATTGTCCAATCATTTTCATTTTAAAGTTTTTTTTTATTGTGACAAAATCTTGTACTCGCCTAGTAGTTTTCTAGCAAGCAGTTTCCAATAGATAGTGGACCACGATAATCTGTAATTTCTTGAATTTCAACAACTCAGTTCTTGAATGAATTGATTGTCTTATTAGTCAACAGTGCCTAAACAGGTCCCCCATATCTCTAGCCCCCTATTTCCACATCAATTTCTCATTCAAAGAGGTCCCCTTTTGTTAAAATTTTCTCACTTAAAGAGGTCCCCAGTTTGTAATAATTTTCTCACTCGAGGACCCCTAAACCCCCACCCACCCTCCTCCCATTCTCCAATTTCTCATTTAAAGAGGGGTCCCCAATTTGATGAAAGCGTGGTGATTCCAGGACTTTTGTTGCACGCGTACCCAATGGCCGAGGTTTCTATCTCAAAGTTCGATAAAAGTCATCAACTATTAAAAGTGCGTGCAAGTGTGTATGTGTCTCTGTGTACACTTTCATGTTTATATGTGAGTATATGTATGACCTGAGAAGGTGTCTTATTGTCGTGAATAGATTTTGGGGGTACACCATCGACCATCAAGGAGGTGGGATGATGTAAGGTTTTTTCTATTTCATTTTTTGTTATTCTTTATTGAAATTAAGTACTTATCCATTTTATTCCTTCAAAAAAAAAAAATGGATATGTGACCTTCACGTGCCATTTTAGTATATGTGGAAGACAATGCAGTAGGACTAATAGTGCAACAACAATGAAAGGATGAGGACCAAATCCATTGTAAATGATGATGAGATCCGGCTTGCCACAAAGGCCGGAAGTGGTTGACTAATGGTGCAATTTTTCCTAAATGAATTGCTAATTCATATGAGTTGATTGTGACAAACTCATCCTCATTCTAATTTTTGGGCAAAGCCCTACATGCAACTTCAGAACTTGTTTAAGCCACATTATAATTTAAGAATGTATTTTAAAATAGTAAATTGATGAAAAATATGTGATTAAAAAAATTTAAATTTGCTTATAATATTATTTTATTGAAAATTGTGTAATTGAAAATAAAAGAGAGAATATAATATTTTGGAAATAATGAAAATCAAACAAGGGTTCGGTACACCATAACACTCAACACGAAATTATAATTGACAAAATTATAACTTAACCCTTGTTTGATCCTCATTATTTTCAAAATACATTTTTTCTCTATTTTTTAATCACACGTTCTTTAATAAAATAATATTACATGTAAACCCAAATTTTTTCTTATTATTAAATTATACATTCTCCATCAATTTACTATTTCAAAATACATTCTGCTATAAACATGGGTTTAAAATAGGCTTTCGATATCTTTTTTAACAATGATCGGGGCCAAATTCATATTAAAAAAAATGACATAGAGAGAGTTTTGAAATGTCTGTCAATACATATCAGGCAATTGAAAAATGCAAGTACGGGTAACTTTCACAATTTTTTTCATAGATAAACACACGACATGAATTTATTGCTTTTTGCCAAAACAAACAAAAAATAAGTACGCTACATGTACACTATCATTTACACATTTCTGTACATTCTTCCACACGACAACATCTACACTTAATTTTGAATTCATTCATCACATCATTGCACAAATATTCTCCATATAAGAGAGAATGCCATTCAAGTGGTAAGGAAAGATGTACATGTAGCATTATTCGACAAAAAAATTATATCATACAAGTTATGACAATTCAGCACCCGTACCGTGACTGAACAATTTTCTGTACGGCTTCGTTATTATTTCCTTTTATTTTACGGCTGCAGCCTACACCGATAGTGCATATGCGAATCCCAGCTATTTGTTCCTCTTTCGGTGACCCTAACTCAAATGCGTGTTGAATTGAACCAAAGTGTGTAGTTTTGCTATACTGACGTTAAGATTGACAATTTTGTTTATAATTTTTTACAAGACACAATTCATCATTAATTTTTACAATACTTATTCAAATCAATAGTCTCAATTTTGAGGCCTTAAATGATGTCAAACTAGTTGTGCACCATGGGTGTATAATTATCTTAATTCAAGTTTGTGTCACATCTCAAAGTTTGTGCTCGTTTACATCGACGTCGTGTTAAAACATAATGTTAAAAAAAGAATCATATTATTTAATTTTGTGCTTAGCATCACTCTCCAAGTGCTAATTAGATTATATTAAATAATAGATTTATTTAAAAGTAGTGTCATTCAGTATCATTGGTGTCAAGCACCAATCAGAACAATTATATGACATTGAATGATTCACTCAAGCCTTGTTTGATTGCCACTGTTTGGAAAGAAAAAAAAAAAATTTGAATAGTGATTTTTAGGCATAGGTGGTTAAAAAGTATGAAATTTTTTAAAATTTACGTATAAAATATTTTATTGTATGAATATGTGGTTGAAAATTAATATGTAAAACAAATTTAAATAACGGTGGTCAAATAGGAAATAAATGTAATGTCACATAATTCATTTAATTGAACCTATTAAACTGATGATCTATATTGCATTATTTTTCATTTAAATACAAGGTCAAATAATTCATTTAAGTAGATCTATCAAGTGTGCCTATTTGGATTGGTGCTCTATCACCAATGGTGATAGATAACATTATTCTAAAAAAAACTTGTGTACTTTAATTGAGAGATCAAATTCGGATGATTATGATAAGATAATTTGTGCTTTTTTATTTTAATTTTTTTTGGGGTTTTGGCATTTTCGTTTGGAAATTGAAGTGGCTTGATTTGGTTTGAAAAAATTACAAAGTGGTTTTGTTTAAAAATTTATTATAAATCGTCCAAATCGAATAGTGTTCAACCCTATTAAGGGGCCGTTACTTCATTCGTACCATCTGGACTAAGGCTTTTAACTGAACAATATGATCTTGATCTTGCCGCTCTACCATTAGCAGAAGCTANTTTTTTTTTTTTTTTTTCTTTCTTTCTTTTTTGACACCAGAAATTTTCTATCTGTAAATAATAATATTATCAGAAAGTAACTAAATAAAAAAAATAAAATTGCAGTAAAAGTCCTAATTTATTCTAAATAATCAAATAAGCCTTCTTCTCCACTCACTCCAGTCCGCAAACAATCGACCCCCACAACCCCGCCTAAACACCAGCTGCCACCACTACCCTGTTATTATTATTATTTTAATTCTTAAAGCAAAAAATCGATTATTTTCAAAGTTGTATTCAAAATTCATCTCTGCTCTAATAATTTCATCTGTTTTTTGGCAATTTTGACGCCTTTTTTCACCCACTACATAACAAATACAATACAATTCGATTTCCAATTCTTAACTCCCATTTGTTTACTCTATTGTATTTGGCAAGGGCATATTTAACTGAGATTTTCCACTGAACAAGTTCATTTTCAAGCGTTAAATTCAAGAAAAAAGGTTAAGAAATAGAGAGGATAGAGGATAAAAATGGCAAATCTGGAATTGTAGATGAGCCTCAAATGGAGCTGATCCATGGAGAAATTTGGGACAATATGTGCTGAAAAGATTTTCTATTTAGTTTTTTCTTTTTATATAAATTTATTTAAAGAGAAGACAAATTCATTATTTTACTTGGTCAAAATGGCAGAAGGATGAATTTTGCTATAAAAAAAAATTGTTTGGTGGTACACTAGTAACATGTCGAAAAGATTAGGTACGAAAGATACCAAAAACTCACTCTCTTCGTCCCATAAAGATAGATTTGTTTCTATTTTTACACAGATTAAGAAAACTTAATTAATATCTGTCGGAACTACAAATTTTTACATGCATTTTTCCTAATATACCATATGCTGAACTAATGGTAGTTCGAACATAACTAGTTTTGAACTAAAAGATAACATATGTTGAACTAGTGGCAGCATGAGTAAATACAGGCACATACTATCGATTGCTTGATTCTGAATAGGCTAGAACATCATAAACAAATTATTGCAACCATGCTTTGATTTGGGTGGCAAATAATTTCTAACCTCAGCATATGTAAATTTATCACATCATCCACATTAGCAACTCTGAATTTAAAACAGTATTGGTTCACAAGAAATAGAAGCCCAGTAATATTTCAATGTCAATTCCAAAGTCACGGTGAGATCAAGAGTAGAGGTACTACTCCCACTAACCTCCCGATTTTCCTCTTTGAACGAAAGACGGGTATGCACAGCCAAAGCACCATATCCATTATTTATACTGGGAAATGTAATCTTGTAGACTCTCTCATTCTTACTTACGTCGTCGACCTGGCTTTGTTTGTCTTTTTCGGTTGCTTGAAGATGATAGATTTGATTCTACAGGCAAAACAGTCCCTCCCTTAATGCTGTCTGAATCTTTCATGTTTGCAACCGTTCGCTGGGCTTCAACATAAAATTTTAAGTCTCTAATCTGCAGGCAAAAGATTACATTTTTTAAGTGGCTAAACTGCAATCAGTGTACAATATGCTAATGTAATCAAGGTCTAAAGAAGTCAATGCAACTGTCAAAGATACAGAATCCAAACCTGCTCTTGTAGATCTGTGACTTTTTCCTCCTTAGATTTGAGAGAGAGTCCTTCCCTATAAATTGAGAAACCGATTTATCAACTCAATAAGTTTGGATTGGCCAAGTCCAATTAATTTCGAGAAATTGAAATTATTCAGTGATGTTTTCCTAATTTGTATTAAAAGCACTTCATCATGCCATTATATTTATATAAAATTTGTACAGATCGAAGAAATTTAAAGAATTGCGAGAAGAGAAGCCCACGGGAATGTTGAGAATAAACATCGTCTTGGTAGGAATTAACTACAAAATAACTGGGCCACTGTTTGACAACCATTATTTGGGTAAAATTGAGTTTTGAATAGTGATTTTTTTAAAGAATGTGTAGCTAAAAGTAGGGAAAAGTTATGGATTTACGTGCATAACATTTTATTGTGTGAATGTGTAGTTGAAAATGAGTACGTAGAAAAAATATTTTTGAAATAATTTACATGTAAAGGGAGAAAGAGAAGGATGTACCTTTCTTCAATTGCTTTGAACTTTTTCTGCTGCAATTCTTGTTTTTTCATTAGCTCTTGATTCCTCTAACAAGAAGAATGAGCAAGACATATTAGGTCAAATTGTAAGATGAGATAATGAAAATATAAGCCACACAAAGATACAAACTATGAAGCATCAGGGAGAACAGGATATTTACATCTGCAACAGCCTTCTTTTCCTCTTCATAACTTCCAAATTTATCTTGTAAATCATGTGTCCTTGAAAATATTGCCTTCTCAACTGCTTTTGCTATTGAGCTTTCCTTTCTACTCTTTGCCTTGGCGAGTAAAGATTCATAATGCTGACAGAAGACATGGGAAAAGTTCAGAAGGAATAACATAAAACTTTATTCTTCGAACGTATTACAACAGTTAGACTGATTCAGTAGCTTATCTGCAGCTCGTACAAACTCATTGTTTAGTAGTCTAAGATTAAACCTTCAATTATTTCAGCATATATATGAACTAGCTAACTCCGCCTATATTTCATAGCCAATCCAAATAAAGGAGGGGGGCTGTGGTACGTCAAAAACCAGCAAAAACTTTGTATTATATGATATGAATTATACACATTTTTTGGGGGGTGTCACTAACTAGCAAATGCTGCATCGGATCCTGAGTGCAGTGAAAAGTTGGGAAGTGTAAGCCAGGGGCCCAGGGCATACCCATAAGTGATTCGGCAGTTCAGTGCTCATCAGTGTTGAAAGTAAGCAAGGTTCCTGTGTCTAGTAGATGGACGTAAGGAAGTTAGTCCCAGATAATGGAATTAGGGGATAGGATCTCGAAATATTGGGATGCTTCCCAGAAAATCCTTAGGAACTAGTAGATGTGATACCTAGAAGGAAATTTAACTTGAATACAAGAGGTCAAAGAGGAGGGAGAGAATTATGAAATTAGGGAAAAAGAAATATGAAGGTTTGGCAATATATGCAAGGAAAATAATAGGAATGGAAAAGGAATAATTATTGAACCAGGTTTAGAACAGGAGATCGTAAAATTTTAGTTGTGTTGATCTTACTATACAAATACAAGAGGAGGTCCTCTGTTGTATTTTTAGTTGACAAGACTAGAAGGGGTTAAACTGTAAGTTAGCATGATGAGAAGGGATGCAAAATTCCTGTGTGGAAGGAAGATCTCGAGTTAAAAGCCCATTTATAGACAGTAATAGAGTTGCCATACTTGTACTGGTGTTAGGCTGTTAAAAGACAATATTCAGAAGATGAATGCAGCAGAAAAGAGGATGCTTAGATGAATGTGTCATCATACTAAAATGAATAAGATAAAAAATGAAATATATGCTAACAAGTGGAGGTGAGTACCCTCGAGGATAAGTTAAGGGAAAGATGACTTGAGTTGTTGGACATGTCTTAACGGAGACCAAAGAAGCTCCTTCTATAAGAGAGATGTGATCTCATTAGTACAGGTTAGTAGAGAGAGGGGTAGACCAAAACTAACATCACATGTTGTCAAGTGCCTAGTAACTATAAACCTTTCACTAGATGTAAAAATGAACCAAAGTGACCCTAAATTTATAGTGAACAAGGGTTAGCTGTTGTTGTACCTATACATGAACTACAGAAGCTGGGTTTCACATACAAAATAACCACAAGCGTTTAATTACATATGATAGATAACCCAAAATTATGAATATAGGCTCTCACTTACTTTTCTCTGAATCTCCAGCTGACCTGCTAGGAGATGGTTGTACTCATCCAAAATCTATTGCCACAAGAATAAACTTTTAACACATTAATCCAGCATTCAATACACGCAAGTTGATAGAATAAAGTAGAAAATGCTGCTCATAGCTAATAATGATTTTTTGTTTTGAAGTTTTTGATACAGGGGAATGCTCAAAATGATAATTTCAACCTTGGGCAGAAGCCAGCCAAAGGATCCTAAGAATGTCAACTAACCAAGGGCCATCTCGATCAAGTCAAAAATAAATCAGCTTCTGCCCAAGGATCCTATGAATGTAGACTAACCAAGGGCTATCTCAATCAAGTCAAAAATAAAGCAGATATATGTAATATCAACAACTAAATGTATTGTGTGTGAGAAAAAGAGAAGTACCGCTTCAACTTTGCTGCCAAAAAGGGCACCATCTAATTCTGCCCCTCCATCACACCCACAAGTATCACATTCTCCAACTGAACTGCAGTGTGAACTTATCATGACCGATTTGCCATCAACTTTTGATTGATTTAGTCGATGCACATATTTATCTCCAACATAATCCCAAATTTGTTGTTTTTCTACTTCAAGTGAAAAGCGATGTTGTTTATTACTCCAGTGTCCACTAGCATGACCTTTTTCATACCTATATTGCACAAAATGATATCAACCAGATACAATTCCACATAATGAAGCAAATATAAAAAGATTAAATGAAAAACGACATGGATATAGAAAATTAGGCCATCAAACAACTAAAACTGAGTCTCATTTACCTTCCACATCCTACAAAACCACAGATCAAGCAAACCCAAAGGTTGTTTAGAGTTCCACACACAGAACAGGCTGGTTTCTCATCTTGTTGTTGACAAAGCCGACAAACCTGCAAACAAGAATAGCGCAAAAGAAGCAATAATGTTGGAAGTCATCTGATATTTCATTTTTCATAGTACAGCACTGAGCCTACATTAATAATAGATAATCTTGCATTCCCCTACCAAAGAGATAACCAAAAATAAGAGTCCACACTTGCTTATGAAAAAAAATACTACAATATTTAAATGTTTTTAATTGAGGTATTTTGGCCCTTGAAAGTCAGTCTTGTATTTTCTCAATTGTTGGAGACCAGGACTAGACCCCCTTTTCTGAACAACTGTTTCTGATTAATACATTGCCAACCTTTTAATGGTTAAAAAGAAGTAATCAGAACACATGAACACGTTGAATGTTTGTTTGTTTGTGTTTGTTCCACATGGACTCAATACTCCATAAATAAAGATAAGCTAAAATTTGTGCCAGGATAATGGTCTCATTTGGTCCAGGTCACTGTTGATGTTGAATGTTGAAAACAAAATTCAAGTAAATAAATTTGTCCTCACTTTAAAAACTTAAAGCTTTTAGATAAGATGATTCGATATATCATTAGAGTAAGTAAAGGCTTAAGTTCAAGTATCACAGCCACATAGTTATGCAAATTGTGCACGTGTGATGGTTTTTATTTAAAAATGGAACCAAAAATTAAGTAAGTAAATAAATAAATATGTAGCCACTTTGATTGTTCAACACCAAATATCAACAAAATTACCAAAACATCCTTTTATGCCACCTTGGAGACTTCTGATACTGATGAATGTTGTTTGCAACCAACATACAAATAAGTCGTCTTACAGAATGTCTAGTGAGCTTTGTAGTTGGCCAAAAGATATTCTAAAGCTTATCTTTTCCAAGTTATCTTGAGGTGTATGGTAACATATTTCGAGAAAAGTCCACAACATCAAAAGCTAAGATCTTCAAAACAACATTAGTTGTTTAACAATAGTAGGGGCACGCCAACTTATATTTTATTTTATTTTTGAATTGTAAATGAATATGCAGGTACGCCAACTTATATTTTAAGAGCTTACTCTTCTAGTTTGAGAAAGTATATTATCATATTCCCCAATTTGTTGTCAATTTCATAATTATTCTTCTTACAAAACAATTAGAGCCAATACATACCCCTCCTAAACTCCCACACATCCAAGCATGTTGCATGTTTCATCCACATGCACACACACGCATACACAGATTATTATGATGGTGGCACGTCAATGGACGGGTGTTATGCATCTTTCTTGTTGCAAAGGGTGATTTTAGAGAGAACCCTTCTTTCTTTACTTTTTGTTTTATAATTTTTTAGCAGACCAACCAGTGTGATGAAGGGGTTGATTACGCAATTATGTCCTATTATCAATTATTATTTGCTATAATATATTTGTCAAATTTAAGGTATCAGCAGCTGATCAATATTATATCAAATACAAACTTCCAAGTACATTCTACACACACAGAGACACACACAGAGAGTCATATTGCTACAATCTATGTATGCATATCTTTTCAGTTCAATTCAATGATTTTTTACAGACACGTGCAGTGAACTGTTCCAAGTCTTCAGCATAAGTTATCAATATTGATTGTAGTTCTAGTAAAAAAAAAATCATGAACGTGGCATCAATTGCCATATTGCTTTTAAGAGAGTATCTTCCTAGTCTGAAATAAAATCCTTACGTAGCATCAAATAAACCAACCCTTTAGGGTCATGAGAGAGAGAGAGAGAGAGAGAGAGAGAGAGAGAGAGAGAGGTTAATCCACCAATGGAACAGATTTATTGAGTAATCCTAGTTTATTTATGACAAGAAACAACTCCAAGTGTTGATCGACCTTATCTATATGTTCTAGGAAACCCTTGAGTTCATTTAAAATATTTTTGACTGCGGAAAGCCATGCTCAAAAAAACAAAAAACAGGGGTTTTCTAGGCCAAGTGATTCTTGCCATTACCACAAATATTAGATAACTAAATTGCATTTGAACATTCTCACACAAAGGTAACAATATCAAAAGTACATAGAAGCTTTATCCAGCACATTAGCTTATAGACCAGCCAAAGAATTTCCATTAGGTCAATTGGAAACTAAATCAAAAAAAATCAAGCTATGTTCTTTTAAATCGTAAAATGAACAATCAAGTGGCAAAAAAAAAAAAAAAACACTACACAAGCAAGAAATTAAAAAAACGAAAGACAAAAAGCAAATACGTGGATAAACATACCAGGCAAGATAAGTAGGTCCACTTCAAAACGCAAGAACATTGAAATGAATGGTCACACAGTGTACTCTGTATTCCACTAGTATCGTAGTCCAATCTCTCTGATATTTTCAACAAAATGTTCACATCATTACAGGAGATCTTCTCAGTGTATATAAATGAAAAGGTAGTTAAATATGTCATGAGGATGCCTTAAAGGGGGACACTTATTCATACAGAAAATGGGCATGTGCTAGCAAGGTAGACTGACCAAGACAAACCGGACAAGTGGGCAATTCAGCAAATTCAGGCGGCGGAGTGGTGGCAAATTCTGCTGACATAGAATACAGAACTGATTGAGCAAAATACACATGGCAAACCTCAACCTGAAAATTCAATCAAATCATTAAACTAAAATTTGAAAGATGCATTCATTCTAAAAGCAAATGAATGCATGTTCGGAGAAATAAGATCATACAGTACCTCAGACGGCTTGAATTTTTTGCCATTAAAATTTAAATAAAATCCATCAGCAGAAAGCTGATTTTCCAACCTGATCAACACACTGTACCTATCCTCCACTCCATCATTTCTGTTCAGATGCACAGTTCCGGATAGAAGAAAAAAAGGAACTAAGTAAGCAAATATCCAAAAGTGGAGAATAATCATAAACTTCAAAAAGAAGGAAGGAAAAACATGTATATATTGCAGTGCCCAAGAGCCAAGAAAAAAAAACACTCTTCATTTCCATCAAGAAAGAGTTAAGTTCTTCCCCCACATAATTCCAGTCTATTAAGGAAGTGAGGAGTTGTTTACGCAGCTATATGCTCAACTTTTTAATCATAAGTACAAAATATTGAATTTTCCCACTTGTTCCTCATTTCCATTATGTGCTAACACAACCTTGAGAATTGGCAAGATTTATATCCAAAAATCACTTTCCATTAAGGAGCACCAACAATTTGTCAACTTGCAAATTAACCTTCAATCCTTTATAGAGCCCTTGGCTTATCATGTTTTAGGATTGAACCGTTATTGCTTCTACTTACACGAGTCTTCATGGACTCAAAATTCAAGTGATTGGATATATTTCCCATGACTCATAAATAGTCCCCTATTATTACTTACATGATTATCCGAGGAGAGAAAAGTGAAGATCAGTGCAACTCAAGGTTAGGAAAATTCTCTCCTTCCAAATACAAAATTTATAACCCGATAAGATTAGAATGTGAATATTATCATTCGAAAAACTAGGAACTTGTGAATTAGTAGTTTTGAGATGGAATGCAAATAGGTAAACAAAGACGGTAGCAAAAAACAAGAAATTTCCAATGCCTGAACAAGAGCAGGAGCAGCATGTCAAGCATTCTCATAAAAAAGGGAAAATGATATTCATATTCAAAAAACTACGAACCACTACATAAGAAAAATGCATAAATCAACGCAACGAAGAATAATTTTCCATTCAATTAACCAATCTAACTTCCAACCTTCGAAGCCAGAGGTAGTAAAAGTAAGTACGGTGAATTTAAGAAGTTTTTAATAATAACATATGCAAAGACTTCCACAACTGTGGACCTATGATAATTCTCAATTTGAATTGAGATTGGTGTTACCACTTTTATTTCAATGAGATCATTAAAATAACTAGTTATTTGTTGGACTGTATAACTATCTTATAAATTAGTTGCTAAATACACGCTTCTACATCATGTAAATCTAATTGTTGTCTTTACTTCCACGTGCTCACATATGCAGTGAAGAATTTGAAAAAAAGGTACCTGAAGAGAGGATTTTCGAGAAGTGAGGTAGCTAGGAGGATTCACAGAAGAGGAGGAAGTCATCTGGGAATAAATAGTTGGGCACGGCCACAACGTAAAGTACAGTAGAGCGGGAACTTGGATTGGCCAAGGAGATTCTAGTGGAGGTGTGTGAAAGTTTCCGAAAGACGTGGATGATGCCTCTTAGTTCTTCCGGCTTCGAATTGTTAGGGTTCTCAGGGGCCCCGGAGGCGCCAGTGGTCTGAAGGGGTTGGGGAAAGTCAACGGTGTGGATTTTGAGGGTAAACATCTGTCTTCAATCTTGAGAGGAAAGCGGAAATTGTTGTTTGCCTAAATCAAAGGTTTTTCTAAGTCTCGAGATATTTTTGGTCTATTCTGAACAGATTCATTTTTAAAAAATTATGAAGTCAGATGAATTTTGGCAAGAGATCATCTTGTATTTCCACTTGAAATTTGCAAAAATAAATAAATAATAAATTCATTTCTTATGGAAAAATTGACAGGTTGTTTCTTGTTAAGGATCAACTTTAATTTTGCTCAGATTGATCACCGAACTCATATTTTTATTCAATTTAATCATCTGACTTATATTTTTTATTGTATTATGACTATTCCTTCTGACATCATTAGCAAAACTGATGGAATTTGTAACCCAACCTACGGAATTCATGACTTGATCAGTTAAATTTGAGACCTAGCCCACAGAATGAGTCTAATATCTGCCGCTATGGAAGACTCACTTTTTCTAAACAATAAACACGTTTAGCACGTAACAAATTTGTGTTGCTAAAATATAAGTTGGGTAACAAATTTCGTTGGCCAATTCATAAATTTTGAGGGTTGGATAATGGTTTTAGATGGAATGCTCAAACTATTATTTTTTATCAACTCGAAACATATTGAAGTTGAAAGTGGCCAACATGAATCACACAAAAATGAAAAGTAGATCTCAAGGGGTTGTACAGTGTGTAGTTGAACTTGAGAAATTCGAGGAGATAGTATTCACAACTACAAATGAGATTCAAACCGAGTTGAGAAAATTTGACTGATGTTATCTAAACTTATTAAATGGAAATTGAATTGAAATGCTCTTCCAAAACTATTAAAATGCAAGAAAAATAATAGTATTGCCATCAAGAGAGATTTCGACAAAAATTGAGATTAACCAACAGTTCATCTCTCTACTTGTTAACTGAAAAGCTCGATTTATAAGATTCCTCAAAATACCAAAAATAGTTCTCTATAATTACATACTTGATTATGTAAGGAGCAACCAGACAAGGTCCAAGCACGAAGGTTAAGATAATTTTCTCCTTCCAGGGGAAAAGAACACCCCATAACAATAGAGTGCAAATATTGTCATTCAAAACACAAGGAACTTGCATTCCCTTTATAGTAGAGTTTGCGATTGAGGGGGAATGCGAAAAGGTAAATAAAAACCATAGCCAAAAGCAAAAGAAGAGAGCAGAGGCAACAAGGCAAGTATCCTCAAAAAAGGAAGGACGACAATATTCAAAGGGAGGAAGCGCATGTATCTTTCAAAGGGAGGCCGTCTTACTCTCATCAAGTCAACTCTGTCAAATCTTCCTACTTATTTTTTGTCTCTGTTTCCTCTCCCTGTTGCAGTGGCAAAAAGATTAGAAAGGCTCCAAAGGGAGTTTCTTTGGGGAGGATTAGGAGAGAAGAAGAAGCTGCACTTGGTCAAGTGGCAGGCGGTTTGCTCTCCAATTAGAGTTGGTGGTCTCGGTTTGAGAAGTCTTGTATTATATAATAAGGCTTTGTTGGGTAAGTGGCTGTGGCGTTTTGGGGTGGAAAGGGAAAGCTTTTGGAGGATTATTATAGGGGCAAAATATGGTGTTACGGAGGGGGGATGGTGCTCCGGTGAAA